>JAVTVY010020276.1:0-75638 GCA_036873755.1 Hanleya hanleyi
TTTCACTGAAAAAATTTGCTACAAAAGGTATCCACGTAACAGCCACATAACCTAATTTATCACTGATATAGGCCGGAAAACGGGTTTTAGAGAAAATGGGCCATAAACATTTGCTAGCCAAATGGTTAGCTGTACGACATCAAAGTGGCGCTCTGGAGATAGGTCAATATTTATTGTATCAGTGATAGTAGGTGCAACAACAAATAAAAGAACGTCGACATCAGAACTACATACTCAGTCCCAGATTTTTTAGACTTCTGAGGCTGTCTCCTCCCAGATTTGAGATCTCCCAGGTACAGTTGAGACGTGTCCTGTAAATATTATATTATTGAGGTCAATTAAAGATTAAATTGGTAGAAATTGTGGAAATTCTCATCTTCATGATTTCGATTTCATAAAAATTCAACAAAAGTTCTGAAATGGAACATTTTTAGCAGTAACTTATGGGACATAGAAGCATTATATCTACATCATTGGGGTCGGGGTATGCCTATAGGGATCAAATGGTCAAATCTTTTATTGTATGGAATCCGTGAACAGGCCATATCACTACATCAGATATTTGCCATATTGACTTACCTGAGAATACAGTAATCTGCTAAGTGTTTCCTTTGTAACATCAGAAATCTTAAACATATTCTTGGGAGCCAATTTCATATCTTTCTTCAACTCGAATGGCATGAAGGGTCCTGTGGTCTCATTGGCCTGTTCAACAGATGCAAGAGTATACAATGTATTATAGGGACATCAAGCATGGAAATAAGCAGTCTGTGAAGGACAAAGTTTGGCAGTAAGTCTTATCTGGTACCAAACAATCAGTGACCCATGAAACAAGACACAAGTTGGTGATGCCCATAGTTGGACATTCACAGTTTTACAAGAATCATTCAGAAAATGGTTCTAGGCTAGAGCAATATACCAGCATAAAAGTCTCAAGAACAAGAAATAGAGCTGAAAATAGAATTCTTACATTGAAAATCAATATAGACCCATTTAGCCAATAAAATGTCACAAAACATAGTAACAAGCATTCCGAGAACCCCAACATGTCACCTTGCGGGGTCATCCGCTGAAGCTGCAGCAGTATTGAAAGCATACATGTAGAGCAAACAATAATGTCTGGTATAGATGATGTGGTACAGACAATAATGTCTGGAATAGATTATCTGGTACAGACAATAACATCAGTCCCATGTGGGATTACTGCCAGATAGGTCAATCCCGTGAAGGATGGATAGGTCAGTGCCATGGGATTACTGATGTATAGGGCAGTCCAGTGCGAGATTACTGATGGATAGGTCAGTCCCATGCGAATTTACTGCTGGATAGGCCAGTCCGGTGTAGGATTATTGCTGGATGGGCCAGTCCTGTGTGTTATTTACTGCTGGATAGACCAGTCCCAAGTGGGATTACTGCTGGATAGGCCAGTCCCGTCTTGGATTACTGCTGGATAGGCAAGTCTCGTATGGGATTACTGCTGGATAGGTCAGTCCTGTGTGGGATTACCAGGCCCGTGCTTTTATGGCAAACGGTCGAGCGCGTTCGCCTGGAGGTCGCTCAAACAAATTTTTAGGAGACCTAAAACAGGTTACCTAAAGTAATGCATATCGTTCACCTGGCGCGAAAATGTAGTGATAAACGTTAAAATCTTTATTATGTATAAGAAAAATGATCGAGTCTCCAGTTCAAGTGAATTCCGGTGTCCTGATAAAGGAGATAACACATACCGTGTCGTAACCGCATGTTGTTGTTGTACAAGACGAGTACATTTTCAACTTCCGCAATAGTGATTCAATCGGAGGACGCTTTCAACTGAATTGACCAATAGAATCTGTGACTGTATAGCATGCGCGGCGTGAGCAAACTCGTACCTCTCTAACGAACAACATTCGTCAAGCACGTGGTCGAAACTTTGACAGAACCATAATCCAAAAGAACGAAACAGAAAGTAATTTTTAGAATCACCAAAGACAAAAGAATTAAAGAGATTTTGGAGCACAAAAGACCCATGATGTCATGAAAAAGTGCTTCAGAAGACCACGCATTGACCGATTGTCGGTGGACAAGTGATGTAAACAAGGTATTCGCGCACGTTGTTGTTGTTAATTATGAAAAGTTAATAATTCGGAAAAACTTTTGATAATTCGTGACATTTGTAATCTAAATCTATCACGATCAATGGATGATAAATCTACAGAATTCAAGCAGGTTTCTCATTTTTCAAGAGGTTACCCATATGTAATCTCCCGTCATTTCAGCAGTTTTCAATGATTAAATACAGATAGATAAGGCCAAAATTAAATACGAAGCTGCGCATCTGAAAACCCCTCGGCTCTGGGCGCCAGCCATTCATAATGTATTCAATTTAAAACAAGACTTCAGGAACACCAAGCAGCCAAGTAACAAATATACAGATTATGAAAAATTTTGCCATTAGAAATGGCCTCAAACGTTTCCGTCCAATCAGAGAAACCGGTATTCTTTACATAAGTCTGTTGATGCATCGACGATGTATACCAAATTTTACATCGAACATTTGAAAATTATCTGAGATAGAGATCCCTTTATGATTTCGCATAAATTAAAGATGGCCGCCCATCCTTCCCACCACTCAGAGAAACTGATGTGGTTATTCATTGCAAGTCTCTTGATACATAGATTCTGTATACCAAGTTTCATATAGAACACTGAAATGGTATCAAAGATAATCATTAAAGATTTTGCATAAATTAAAGATGGCCACCAAGGTTTCCGCCCAAGCAGAAAAACCAGAACTGTCTATTGATACATCGATGATGTATACCAAATTTGACATTGAGCACTTGAACCGTATCAGAGATATAGATCATTAATGATTTCGCATAAATTAAAGATGGCCGCCCATCCTTCCCGCCACTCAGAGGAACCGATGTGGTTATTTATTGCAAGTCTCTTGATACATCGATGCTGGATACCAAGTTTCATATAGAACACTGAAATGGTATCAAAGATATATATCATTGAAGATTTTGCATAAATTAAAGATGGCCGCCAAGGTTCCGCCCAATCAGAAACGCCAGAACTGTCATTTATCGTAAGTCTATTGATGGTCTATTGATGCTTCGATGATATATACCAAATTTTACATCGAGCACTTGAACAGTATCAGAGATAGAGATCATTAATGATTTTGCATAAATTAAAGATGGCCGCCCATCCTTCCCGCCACTCAGAGGAACTGATGTGGCTATACACTGCAGATCTCTTGATACATCGATGCTGTATACCAAGTTTCGTATAGAACACTTGAATGGTATCAGAGATATATATCATTGAAGATTTTGCATAAATTAAAGATGGCCGCCAAGGTTTTCACCGAATCGGGGAAACTGGTTTGGTCATTCCTTTGAAGTTTCTTGATGCATCGATGATCTATACCAAGTTTCACACTGAACAGAGAAATGGTACCTAAGATACACAAGATTAATGATTTCGCATAAATTAAATATGGCTGCCAAAGTTTCCAACCAATGAGGTCCAGATTCAATAGGGTTCTGGGTCATGAGCATATGGATGTGCAGTGCAAGTTTAGGGTGCCTAGGGTAAGTCGTTCTAAAGATATCTTGGTAACAAGAAAGCTGTGATGGTTTCGCATAAATTAAAGATGGCCGCCAAAGTTTCTAACCAATCAGGTCCAGATTCAATAGGGTTCTGGGTCACAAGCATACGGATGTGCACTGCAAGTTTGGTGTGCCTAGGGTAAGTCGTTCTGAAGATATCTTGGTAACGAGAAAGGTGTGACGGACAGACGGACAGACGTACATGACGACGACAATATTGGCCGAGGGGTAAAAATAGTTTGTTTGTGGTAACAAGGGCCCGCGAAAAATGTTGGGTCGGTTGGTCGCATTTTAATTTTTTTTTTTATTATTTTTTTTTTTTTCGATTAAAATTCCCAAATAATTTTTTTCTCCTTGTTTGCTTTCAATGATATCATGATATGCAGATCGACTCGCCCATACGACAAAGCAATGTTTCAAGTTCCTTCTAATATGTTGAACAGAACTCCTGTTCACGGTGTCCGTCTGAAACATGTCAAAATTTGAAGTCGACAGCACGTCATGAGCTGCAGACTAGTCACGTATTTTTTCCGGGAGGCAATCCTATGTGTTAGCGGACCGACGAATTATCAGCGATGACATTGACAGCTGGCTGAATTGACAGATAATCCTGTAGACAAATGTACGGTAGAGAATGAAGGTTTAATTTACGTGAATCACAGCAAAATGGGTTGTCTGCTAATCCTTCACATTATGGCTTAAAAGATGGCGGGACTAAACAGATCTATACAGAACTGGTTTGTGGCAAACCTTGTTCCTATGGGACTTCGCGCGTTCCTAAATATGGCCACTTCATATCCTATAGCTGCAGGAGGAACTTCAGTGCGCGGCTGTGGGAATGAGGTTAACTCTTCTTAACAGATGCGATCCTTCTGCATATAACTTGCCACTACAAATCAACACTACTGTATGGAGAATGTATGTTGTCGTTATGGTGGTGTTTGTGGCGTGCACGATCATCAATGGGAAGAGAACAACAACAACAACGATGGGAATAATTTTTTCGTGATTTTACTTTAGAAAAAAAAAAAAAAATCTGAAAACAACATTTGGGTCGCTCCCATTTTCAGCGGGTCGGTCGCGTTACCGCAAACAAACTACTTTTTAATTTTGGCCTAACAGATGGAAATTTATATTCTGGTGGAATTTAGTAAACTCGATAGGCTATTGGACCCAGTTCACCTCTTAATACAAATCTTAATACACAGTTCTTATTCATGGGATTGGGAATAAAAATTAGAGGCCACGGCCACACTTGATCCCATCGGCCTAGTGTGAACTTGCCGTCCCTTTCACATGAGCAATATAAATCTCTAGTATAGACAGATGAAGGGCATTCAATAAGGGGAAACAGAAGTAGTTGGGGAGAAAACAGTCATGTTTATTTGTATGGAAAGTTAGCTAGAGACAACTAGATA
Source organism: Hanleya hanleyi (assembly GCA_036873755.1). Taxonomy (NCBI): domain Eukaryota; kingdom Metazoa; phylum Mollusca; class Polyplacophora; order Lepidopleurida; family Hanleyidae; genus Hanleya; species Hanleya hanleyi. The sequence continues at coordinate 5,018 of JAVTVY010020276.1, forward strand.
TAAAAGGGGCGGGCACCCACCAACCACCCGCTCTGATAAGAGGAGCATTAAAGTGGCTCTCAATTATGTGTAAGGAAATGTTCACATGTATTGTTGGAAAATGTAAAATGTTAAAGGCATAGTACGATAGGCCCAGGTGTATTATACAGACAAGGGACATATTTACCAAATACAAAAACATGGGTCTGTGCCTGATAAATTCAAACCTTTTGGAGTTGCAATTATCCCAATATTGCAGACAACACACAAATTTCAGCTTCTACCAAGATATATTGGAGATATATATGCTCAAAGACAATATATGAGGGTCGGGTGAGGGCTACTTTGGGAGATAGAGGGTGCGGCTCGGCGACCTGGGGATGGGGACATGCTCTCCTTGAGGGTAGTGGTAGGTGTGCTGACATGAAAGCAATAGAAAGCTCCCTGTGCATGAAACAACAACACTGGCAACTGCATGCCATCTTGTCAGTCAGAAAAAACAAAAGGTGGAATTCAATTCAACTCAGGAAACTAATCATATACACAGTGTGCAACCAAACTTTAGGAACTCAGTTGTAATTAATATAGTAAGTTACAGGTGTGGACACAAATGGTTCCTGCAGAAGCTTTAGGGTAAATCATATGATGCGAGATACAATTATTTGATAGCAAAATTGATAGAAATGTTGTCTTTCATTTAAGATGACACGAATTTCAAAAATTTCAAAAGATTTCATTATCTCATATTATACTTCTGAAATAAAATATGGTTCATGCAAAAGCTTTAGGGTAAATCATGATGTGGAATAGAATGATTTCATAGCAAAATTGAAGGAAATGTTATCCTTCATTTAAGGCGACACAAAATTCAAAACTAACACGGTTCCCGCCAGTTATATCATACAAGTGCTCATTCACCCCCATGGGTTAATTTATAGGGATAGGGAGATTGCGTGCCCTTTCTATACTACTCATCGTGCATGCTCAGTCGACCCATTCTACTGTAGGGTGCAAGCCTGGCCCATGGAATCTCAGGTAGCAAAAACCCCAGGTCTCTCGCCCCACCCTATCCCGCGCCACCCCTATAGGGATAGGGAGATCGTGTGCCCTTTCTATACTACTACTCATCGCGCATGCACTGTCGACCCATGTGGATATTTTTCGTTATGTTGCCATGGAAACCACAAAGAACACCAAAATGTCCCAAATTTCAATAGGCTTGTGCTTTACCACCCAACAATGTTGTATACCAAATTTGAAGTCTCTAGCTGCAACGGTTCAACTTTGAGAGCGGTCACGTCACCATGTGGATATTTTTTGTTATGTTGCCATGGAAATCACAAAAATCAACTAAATGCGCCCAATTTTAATAGGCTTGTGCTCTATCACCCGACAATGCAGCATACCAAATTTGAAGTCTCCAGCTGCAACGTTTCACCTTTTAGAGCGGTTAGGTCGTTATATGGATATTTTTCGTTATGTTGCCATGGAAACCACAAAAATCAACTAAATGCGCCCAATTTCAATAAGCTTGTGCTTTACCACCCAACAATGCAGTATACCAAATTTGAACTCTAGCTGGAACGGTTCACCTTTTACAGCGGTCACGTCGTTCATCCAGCCAGCCAGCCAGCCGGACAGAGTGACGACATGATCCCATCCGGCATATATGCCGATGGGATAATAAAGTAGTAAAGACATATGATTTTTATGATAAAATAATGTGTTTATTTAATTTTTTTTCAAAGGAATACGTTAATTAGATGCCGTCAATCAAACAGGTTACCCTAGGTGGACATAGGTTACCCTAATTTCCCCGTTAGGGGACCTATTTCAGGTTACCATAGGAGATTTTAGGTAACCCCTAATAGGTTTCCATAGAAAATATTACAGCACAGGCCTGGATTACGGCTGCATAGGGCAGTCCAGTGTGGGATTACTGCCACATAGAGCAATCCCATGTGGGATTAAGGCTGGGGAGGCCATTCCTGTGTGGGATTACTGCTGGATAGGCTAACCCTGTGTGGGATTACAGCGGGATAGGTCAGTCCCATGTAGAATTATGGCTGGATAGGTCTGTGCCATGTGGGATTACTGCTGCATTTTGCAGTCCAGTGCAAGATTACGTCTGGATAGGTCAGTCCAGCGTGAGATTACTGCTGGATAGGCCACTCCCTTGTGTGATTACTGCTGGTTAGGCCAGTCCGGTCTGGGATTACTGCTGGATAGCTGAGTCCCATATGGGATTACTGCTGGATAGGTTAGTCCCGTGTGGCATTACTGCTGGATAGGCCAGTACCATTTGGGATTACTGCTGGACAGGTCAGTCTCGTGTGGGATTTCTGCTGGATAGGCTTGACCGAGGAAAACATGAAACATGTCCACGAAGTTTTATAATCATCCCATGCAAGATTCAGCAAACTTTCCATGTACAGATCTAAATGTAAATATTTTGCCCAACAAAAACCTTATCAATGGAAAGGTACTATTAAAGTCTAAACTGTGATAATTAGGACAAAAATTCATATTTAATGTCATATTTCTTAAATAGCGCATGTACATCCTCGAATCACATTGAACTTGGGTAGCAGGTGTCAAAATCATCCAATGAAAGCTGACAGCTTCAACAAACTTTCCATGTACAGGTGCACATGTACATTATCATTGGCAGATTACCAAGACAAAACCCTCAAAATTTGAACAAAATTAATATTTCATCTCCTTAATAGCACAGAGACATCCTCTAATCATATGAGATATGTGTACCAAGTTTCATAATCATCCAATGAAACCTGACAAATTCAGACAACTTTTCAGTATATTTTTATCTAACACAAAACCTCAAAATTGGACAAATTAATATTTCATCTCATAAATAGAACAGGCGTATACTCCAATTATAAGAAACATGTGTACAAAGTTTCATAATCATCCATTGACAGCTGACAACTGCAGCAAACTTTCTATGTACATGCGTACATATAGAGGCCTACATGTACAATTCTGCTGAACAGAAAACTATCATTTGCCATAATTCGGACAAAAATTAATATTTCACCTCAAAAATAGCACAGGTACATCCTCTAATCATATTAAACATGTGTACCAAGTTTCATAATCATCCAATGACAGCTGACAACTGCAGCAAACATTCGAAGAACAGATGTACGTTTGCACTTCAGCTAAACGCAAAACTCTATCATAGGGATTTTAACATTGGAGCACCCATGGAATCCCCAGGGGTAGTACCCCCAGGTGGAATACCCACCCCCATATTTTTTATTTTCTTTAAAATATTTTTTTCTTAATTTTTCTAGATTTTTTTTTTAATTTTCTAAACCAAAAACCTTATCATTTGCAGGCCGGGGACACCGACACTGACAACGACGACATCCTCTTCCCCCCCCCCCCCCCCCCCCTTACAATATCTCCCCTTTACTTCGTAAGGCGAGATAAACATGTAATTGCTCAGATAATAACATAAAGAATGTTCAATTACTGATAGCCACCAAGTCAATGTTCAATCTATTACAAATATAATCACAGACTACTCATTAGAACCACACTCACCTTCAACTGTATATCGTCATTCTTCGACTTCGTGAAAAAACTCTGAAATTTCTGCTGCATCTTTTTCTTCTTGTTCAACTGTGCAAAAGTAAATACAATTCAGTTTCCTGTGCTTGAGGGCAAAGAAAATGGAAAAAGATTAACATTCAAATTTCCGAGGGCCTCTCATAGCCACCACCATTTTGAATTTACCCAAAATAAGGGGAAAACAGGCTTAAAATGACTGTCAAGTTTGAGTTTTCAGCGTTTTCCAGTTAATTACAAGAGGTAAAGTGAATATTATTGAGGCCTGGGTTATCTGGAACTTTTTGATTGACCATATGCAGGTAACCAACTATATCAATGATGGTCCCCCTCCCAACCCACATCTTGACAGACACGCCAGAAAACATACGTTAGGCCAATGATAATTAATAGTCTGCTTCTCATGACCTAGTGGATCAAAAAACTAGATGCTACTTGCGTTAATTATTAATTATTGATTATTAAGAACAAAACCATTTCAACTCGAAGATCAATTATTTTATTCTCATTCGAAACCCCAAATGAAGGCCATATTTCGGAGACAATTGATTGGAGGATATTGAAACTCCACACAGGAGATAAACTAAAAAGTACCAATTTTATTCCAATGTATCAAGAAAATCCTTCCAGTAGTTCTCAACAAATCGCGAAAACAAGAATTAGATGGGAGATTTGTAGGTTATTTTTTGACGTCAGCCTGCATGTTATAACATTGGCAGATCAACGTCATCGTAGCCCCAAAATAACATGGTAGGTATTGGTGATTTTCGTCAATTCCCAACAGATTTTAATGGAATATGGGGGAAAAATCAGTATTTTTTAGTTTATATACTGTGTGAAGATCCGATGCTGTACGATAAATTGTCTCCGAAATATCGCCGAAAACGTCTCGGAATATATTATCTGGGACAGATAGTAGTACTTTCGTTTTCACACCTTTCGAGATAAGTTTTACAAACATCGTCCAGTCTCGCATTCTCGGGAAACGTTTTTGTTGTAGGGGTCACCAGAATCTTCGATCTTTTCGTTTCGATTATACTGCATGTACAGATAACCATTATTGTGATAACGTTAAATCGACGAATAGACGTGAAATATGACATTTCATGCAGCCGCTCATGCCATGTGCTGCTCACATTCCTCTGTCAAAATGGCGGTCACTGTTTAGCAGGTATGAAAGCATACTGAAATGGGGTAAGAAACTGCTACTACAGTCTGTTACTTATTCAGTACTAAAACGGGGGATATTTCGCTTCCTGGTTTTACCGCATATCCAATTCTCCCTCTGGCACTGAAGAGCGGTATGCAGGGGAGAAGAGCAGGAACTATCAATCACAAACCAGGTGACGTCATAGTTCTTCTAGGTAAAACAAGCGCAGTGCGAAGCATACGCGAAGAATGACTACATTTTAAACACAGTATCTGGTAGAGTGATTCGGTGGCCGAGTGGGTTAAAGAGGTTCGGCTGTCGGCACAAGGGTCGCGAGTTCGCCCCACGCAGGACAGACTGTAGTAGCAGGGTGTTAGCTGGAAATGGAGTGCTACCATACCTCTGTTTAGTCGAAGCAACCCGGAACCCGCTACTGAGCTATAGCTGATCAATGCGTCTACAAAGGTTGGCTGGCTTATGGTATTAAACATTCCGGGACATGCGAATAGGGTTGGAGCAGAGGTACTGTATATAGCATATAACATCGGCAAAGATTATCTGCGGCGGAGAGGAAACCCACACTCAAGGGAGTTAACTTTGCAACTGCATCTGGTTTTTCTCTCGGCAAGGGAGACAATTTCGTAACGGATTTTTTTTCATAGACGGAGTAAATAATGACAAACAATGCGCAATTATTGTCCATAATTTTCATAGTGCGGGCCGATTTTCCTAATGCGGGCGGGTCATGAGAAGCCGCCAATTAATTAACAGAGGCCTTATCATAGAAGATGTAATTAAATCTTTATAACTTACACGTTCTTCTTCTTCCTTCTGTTTCTCTTCTTCTTTCAGTCTTTTTTCTTCATCCATCTTGTATTTCTCTTCATCTTTTTTCTTCTTTTCTTCCATCTTCGCGCTATTATAGAAAAGATGATCTTGTTAATAAATCAACTGATTGTACATTCATACATGTAATTCTGACAGGACAGAGTTAGTACTCTGAACATAGAAAGCTCCTCTATGAAATTATAGAACTGTCATGGTAATTATTAAGCATTCCTGCTAGCTAGAAATCAAGACTGGTCTTAAGATTCAAATTCATCCTAGATTTAGAGTGCATGGTCTAAATCCTATACATGCCCCTCCCTCCCCTCCTCTGCCTTTGATTCAGTGACCCCATCCCATGAGTATTACCATTCCAAATGCACCAGTGAAGAGAGGGATGACAAACTAACATTAAAGTGGCACTATGATTGGTCAATCACCCAAGGTAATCAAATTTGACCTTCATCTGCACCCTTAATATCCTATATGACAAAAATATAGGAGAAGGCTTTATAGGATTTTAATTTATTAAGATTGAAAGTTGATATCATTTTATCAACTGTTACACTGCTTAAAACTCTTCTGCATGGTGTGTAAGAAGAATGCTGACTTTTTAAAACAAACAAGATTCATAAGCAAAACTATATTTTAAATTCATTTGCTGGCGAGTCGCTTTACATACCAATATCTTCCCACTGTTTTTGTCAGGTTGCATTTTATAGCAAAATTGATAGAATTATCAGCATAAATAATGGATGGTCAATCAACAAGATAACATCGGACATCTACAGGGGTGTTAGCCAGTAACCTAGTAGAGGCATCGCAAAGTTTCTATTAATATTCATGAATTTAATGGATGGCCAATTGTGGAATACAAGAATAAAATTGGGCAAGCCTGACCCCATGTCCAGGATAGAGCTTGTCATTGGCTCAAGGCAACCAATACATTTGAATGACGATAACATGTAAGTGACATGAAGAATTTCAAAGCGACAAAGGTTGCAGAATTTGTTCTAATAGCAGGGTTCATTGCTGTAGAAATATACACTGGACTTTCATACTCACACTACATCAGGATTTACATATTTTGATGCAAAATTCTATGAGTATTTTTACTTTGGGATTGGACACGCCAACAAAGCTGCTGACGAGTTTACCAGAAATTCCACTCGATTAATGTTCAACTCCCAATTTATTTTCATTGATTCTACGAACACAGCATAGCAAGTTTTGATAAAATAGATCACCGTCTTGGCTAACAAAGTAGGTCATCCTTAAAATTTTGTTTATTGAGCATAACCAGACCCTATCTACGAACATTTGTGTAAGAAGATTGGAAAATATTGTTTTTGTATATGATTTTAGCATATTTGAAAAAAACAGATGTTTTGGCGGACAGGCCAATAAAAAGGTTTAGGTCAGGGGTATTTTGGGGGAAGATAGGTCAACCCTAGGTTTCAATCAGGATGAATTTTAAAGGACGGCATCAAAACCAGTACCACTCACAGTTTTGGATACTTTTTTGCTCAAACTCGTGACAACACACAGAAGAGCAAAACAGTTAAATAATACAGATATTGTTCACGACTTGTTAAAGTGATCGTAAACCCTCAAGTAAAGTTTCCATCAAATGAAAGACCATTGCAAACAGTGTCGGGAAATATTTATTGTAATTTTTTACGATTTTATTACACAGAGTAAACTGCAAATAAATCATGGTATTCTATGGTGGTCTGTTGCAATCATATTTAGGTCCAGTGACGTCACACTGCCTTAATACATATATTTCAAACTGTGTGTGCACTTTCCAATGCTTGATCCAAGCTTAAGGTGTGTATAATTTGAGTTTCAACACAGATTCACTGTTCCAATGTGCATGTTTCACCAAAATCTGGGAGATGGTAACTCATAACTGTCAAGTCAATTTGAATCTTGCATTTAATTTCCCAGATTTTGGTGAAACATGCACATTGGAACAGTGAGTCTGTGTTGAAACTCAACGTACGGTAAGTTCCCTAAGTATTCGTGACCGGAAGTGAATATCGCAGTCGTGAAAAACTGACCACTTCCGAATAGTTTGTGCAGGTCAGTTCAGAAAAACGGACGTTTTCATAAATTAGAGTCCCCATATTAAATGCCCATACTGTTCGACAATGAAAGGTCACAATACGTCGACTGTGGTGTTTCTTTAATTTTGTGATATTTACTCCAGACAGCACTCTAATGATATAAGATCGACAACCACGAGACATTCACTGTACTTTGTGTGTAGAATGACGCCTAATATACTTCGGTGAAGTTCAGTGGTTCGAACACGTGTGGTCTAGGCGAAACCCTGAAGCAAGACCCGGGAAATGTTTGTTGCGCGTTTAGATTTGTCAGGCAATAATTCGCAAATGATCAAAGGATAAATAAAGCATTCTTTCTGCTCTTTAATCATTAAATTAGGTTCGAATAATTGACTGCAATGATCGGCTGACAATGAAGTGATAAGTTTCATCGGACGACCGGCCAATTCAAAATCACAAATTCGCGTATATTCTTTTATTAGTACATACGGGACAAGGGCATATTCTGTCACTTAGACATTCTTTATTTTCTCTTCGGGACATGCTTGAACTCTTGTAGAATTTTTTCACGGTCGAGAAGACCAGTCACAACTATCCCAGTGAAGCCAATGATGTTTACGTGACAATATACATGTATAACGATCTAATGAAGAAACACAGATTACGTCATTTTCAGATTGAGAATTAAACCTAATAATGTCTTGATTGCTCTTCATAGGGAAATATTGTGGAAAGGCTTTTCAAATTGTATGTCAATGAAACGAACAGCAAATTAAGCAAGCGCCCGACACTATCTGAAGACCCATATCAGGGCCAACTCGACTGAGACCCATATCAGGGCCAACTCGTCTGAGACGATATACAATCTTCCCAGCAGGAACGAGCTCATCCCGCCATGAATAGCGGCTAAACGAAAGACATGAATTGCTTGCCCATTCTAACAATTCACTGTATCCCTTCGATCCTTTATTAAGAAATGTATGAACACAATTTCATAGAATTAGGTGGAGTCTGTAGACATGGAAGAATGAAAGTTTCAACATGCCACGTGTTGGTTGTACCTTTTCCCGCCATACGGAGTTGCAATAACATCACGTGATCAATACTTGGATAGCATGGCACGTGGGCCAGACTTTCGCTTGTACACGGTTCCCGCTTTATAATATATTCAGCCAACACAACCTCAATATATTATGCCTTCGTAACAGTGAGATCACGACTCTCATGAAAAATAAAAAATTGGTTCAATCTGTTTCAGATGTAAATGTATTCTGGAATATTTCTGACGAAAGACAGATCGATAGATGATGATGACGAAACAGCCAAATGTACAACCGTGTTTTTATGTAATATTACCTCATGGGTTCAGCAAAATTAATTCACATTTCAGACAGTATAATTTAGAGAATAAGTAGACAGAAAACCTATTAGTTCATTCCATCTTTTTATTTTTTTAACTTTTAATCTCAACCCACTATTCCGACCTCCGCTTCAGTTGCTATCAAATTACCGCCTATGATCTCGGCTATCTTACGTAAACGTCTCTTCCGACATTCAACTTTTGTGTCAATAATCAAGTCAGAAGTATAGTAATATCTTCACTAATAGTGTAAAAAAAACTCACTCAAAACTTCTAATTTTCAAGGACTTTCAAGGCCGTTAATTTTCAATATAAAAATTATGCACTTTTACAAACTTTAAATGACCCATGCGAACCACGAAACAATGACACCATGCACAATGACGCCGTTTCACGCTTTTTACGGCTATGAAGATTCCGATGCAGCCATATGTCATGGTTAATCCTGCACGTCACAGCTTTCCTTTCATGATAATTCTCTGAATAATATCCTCGTTTCTATTTTATCCAGGGGTGATTGAAGAGATAAGTCTGTACTATTGCTTGCTCCTGAAAAGTTGAATACAAGAGCGCAAACTTCTTTCGGTATATGCATCACCGCGAATTCCACGGCCGTGAAATATTCTGAATCGCCGCGTTCGTTGGAAATGATACGTTTCTAAATTATTTTTGTCTGAACAGTACAAAATATGTTTTCAGTATCATAGCTGGGAATCTCAACATTCGTGTCTTCGGAAAAAAAAATCCGAAGTCGGACCCAAACAAGCGCGTTTCTGGTTTTAGGGTGAGGCGCACATTGCATACAGTCGCCAAAATTAATGCAACTTGTGGTTGGGGTTGATCGTAAATCTCTATCCCGTGAGTAAGAACATCCGTGGTTCAAATGTCCGGTCAAACTTCAGCATTATATTTTTTCAAGACCGAATGAAACGTAACTTCCAGTTCTTCATTTTGATATTTTCAATATAATATCGAATGTATGCTGTCTTCAATCGGCATTGTTTAATATCGCACGTCCCCGTAAACCGTCAATATTCCCAATTTAATAACCATGAGAAATGGCGGTTTAAACATTGGATACATTTCGTTTGAGACATAATGAAAATCAACTTAGTTGTTATGTTCAAAATGCTCAAAAGTTTGCAAGGTTTATCAAATACTAATTCTAAGGAAACTCGTTGATCTGGAAGTTTTCCCATCGCACAACTACATAATATTATCAATCTCGCGACCACGATAAATGGGGGATTTTCGAATAGTTAGGACCGCGGTTTTTCGCGAATGGGCCGTTTTCGATTACTTAGGGAACAGAGTCACGTGACTTCGCTAAAAATGCCCGTTTTCGAATTTACTTAGGGTCGCGAATACTTAGGGAACTTACCGTATTCATACCTTAAGCTTAAATCAAGCATTGGAAAGTGCACACACAGTTTGAAATATATGTATTAAGGCAGTGTGACGTCACTGGACCTAAATATGATTGCAACAGACCACCATAGAATACCATGATTCATTTTCAGTTTACTCTGTGTAATAAAATCGTAAAAAATTACAATAAATATTTTCCGACACTGTTTGCAATGGTCTTTCATTTGATGGAAACTTTACTTGAGGGTTTACAATCACTTTAATGATAATGTAATTGTAATAAAAATGTATTTGCTTGGCTTTTGTGGCAATTCGAGCATGCGGGAGCACATCAAAATTGGTATTAGGAGCCGGAATAAATCCTGATCAATATCAATCATGAGGATCGTACTCCAGAACTTCTTGTTTTTTCCGTTTCTCTTCATCTTTCTGTTGTTGGCGCTCCTGTTTTTCCTGTTCTAGTTGCTGTTTCTTTTCTTGTTTCTCTTGTTCCTTCTGAAGACGCTCCTGCTCTTTCTTCTCCTGCAAAATTTCAAAATACACATACATGAATCCACTATATTAGTACTTACAACTTTCTGAAAGAAAAAACTTAGGCCAAAATTTTAAAAGGTGGTTGAGGTAACATAACCTTGTTGCAAACCATGGGTCGGATGGTCAATTTTTTTTAATATTATCATTTTTTTTTATTTGAACTTTTGTGAGCATGATCACACTTAGAAGGTGACAATATAGACGGACGTGACAAACAGAGAAAACATTACCAAATGTATAGATATTGTTTTACAAACATGTAGTTTCCTGGTTAACATATATAATTCCAATATATAAGTTTCATGAAGACCCTATATTTCGTAGATGAATAAAAAAGTAATAATTTTTGGGGTATATCAATAAAAAGTTTTGGTAGGAGCCTATTTGGTGGGTATGTTGGTTTACCCCAAACAAGCAATTTTTTTAAATTTTGGCCTAATCTTCACAGTACATTCCACTTTTGTAAAATGTGTGAGTGGTCAGACTAGGTCAACCTCAGTATAAGTCTCATCCCTCCCCCTTTCTCTTCTATTGTTGGGAGCCCTGTTGAACAGTTCCCCGAACCTACCCATCCATTGATGTCATGTGTACTCTTTCAGTCAATGAAGTGGTCACTTTTCTCTGTTCAAAGCCGAGGTCATGTGCATCACAAGGTCACTCCATATTTTTGTGGGTTTAAGTGAAGGTCAGCTTGTCACTGATTCTGATACAGCTGTCTGTCATTAGCATGTATGCCCGACCATGCGAAGACTGAACGTTAAAATTAGTGACGGCTGGCCAGGTGGTCTGATGTGACGTCACAAACCAGTGTCAAACAAGGGTCGTTAAGTGATGCTGATTTCATTTGTGAAGCCGGTCTAGAAATACCAACTTCGGACCACTTTTCTGGGAGACAAATGAATTAAATAGGTTGATAGTTCCAATACCAACTAACCATGAAGAACCTAGGGAGGAGAATATGAAAACCTTTAAGTTTGAAGACAAACCTTTTCTTCCTTCCTCAATTTTTCTTTCTCTACCCTTGCTTCCTCCTTCAGTCGTTTCTTCTCCTCTAGCTCTTTCTCTTTTTCTAGCTTCCTCTTTTCTCTGAGTGCATCTCGTTCTGTCTTCTTTGCCGAGCTTAACTGTTATATAAATAACAGACGAAAATGAAACGGGCAGAGCAGATATTATTTGTCATCACATAAATAAACTGACCTTTAAAATGCAGGGCTTGCTTTTCCACGGGAATCCAATTCCTGTCAGCACTCTCGCATAATAATTCATGGGAATCCAACCGATTCCCGAAAAATTTCAACAATTTTATGCAAATGATGGCTTTTGATTCCCCAAGGATTCCCACAGAGCGAGATCGTGAGAATCTGTTTTGAATTCCCGTACATTTTGGCAGAAAGCAAGGCCTCGTATGCTTTGAACTTTCTGGACCATAAATGTAAATCTAGCTTTATTGGCTAATGTTTTAGATCCTCATCGAGTTACATTCATATGATACAGTAAACATCTTTGATATTTTCTATTCAGTACTTAAAATATTTGATACAAAACATGGTCAAGCACAATTTTAGGTGCTGTACCACTACTCTACTGAGATACCCTTATATGGCTGGTACATTGATGAGCCCTTACTTTAGACCTTGGTTTGGATGTGCGAGGAGTACTACCCGCAGATGTGACTTTCTTGAAACTGTCGTCGGCCGTCTGTGGGGACACGAATGAGGATGAAAGTGGACTATTTCCTCCTGGACTGTTCTCTTTGGATGAGCACTCTGATTGATCATAGTTTCCCATGGGTGATCGGGGTTCCTGAGTCTCTATGGTTGAATCTCCAGTCTGAGATGTCTCAGGATCGGACTGCTCTGATGTGGAATTACACAGATCCACTGTTACGACATTCGTTACAACTGTTAATTCAGTCTGATCATCACTGTTTACCGCATCAGTCGCATTCGCAAAATAGGCCTTCAGTCCCTTTACTGCCACTTTTTCCACTTGCGTAATCGCTACAGATGAGGTGCCTGTGGTTGTATTGCTAGCACTTTGTATTTGAGCACTATCTGCTGTAACAGCGTTCTTGAAAATGGCAACAGGGACGATATCTGAGCAAGCAGAATGAGATATCGCTGGACTAGATTGTAGTAATCGTACTACGTCTGATTTACCCTCTATTGGCTTGTTTGGTGCACTGTTTTGTGGATTATTCTTATCACATACATTCAGTTCTCCAGATGCAACTTGTTCTATGATTTTTGTGACATTGTCTATACAACTGTTACCCTGGTCTTCTAGCATGTCACATTTGCTGGTGGAGCAAACATTCCCAAGATGGTTTTCTTTGTCATCTTCTACTTCCATTGGCACATCTACAGCTATGGGCCTATCAACTTTGTCGCTATCACACTCTTTGGCTGAAGAATTCTGAATATTACTCCGGACAGTCGGGAAACCATCTCTACTGTTCTCATCTGTCAAATCTACAACCTCATTGGTGGATGTTATGTCTTCCTCCTTTCTCACGGGGCACACAAATCTCTCCAACGTGTGAATTTTTCTCGCCGTTGGTTTTGGAATACCACCCATGCAATGAACATCAGCCTCTGAGCTAGAGCTGACTTCATTGTCATTTTCTGGACAAGTTATTTTGGAAATTGGCTTCTCTACAAGGGGGGATTTAGTGGATTTGGGTTGTTTGGCGACTGGCGATTCAGGGTCCGAGAGTTTTCTCTTCTTACAATCCTTAGTCACAGCTTGTACTGAAGGAAGGCTCTTCTGACCAAGAGGTTTGAAAGGTAGGCGTGCTGGATAACACAAATCAAAGTGATGTTATTGAGATAAGTTGGAGATGTAATAATCGGCCGAAATGATATTGACAAGTAAATATTTCTTCATGTACCATACTGTGCAAGCCTGGAGAATTGCTAGATTTGGGTACCATTTCCCCATTCTTGTTTCATCACATGTTGTTGATTTAAGATCGGAGACCAAGACCTGGGTTGTGTGTTCAAACACAGCTTTTGGCACATCAAGGTCATGCATCTGGTCCATCACATTTTGCGATGAGAGAGTGCCATGTGTAAGGTATATGTAAATCTCATCTCCTCATACATTTCAGCTTGTTTCATCAGATTAATATTTTATTGTCTAGAAACCATAGGATATATCTAGGATATTTCTCTGTTCATAATATCTCAAGGTAAACCTGTCTTCCCCACAAAGTTGTGGACTGACTTGACGTTTTCAAACATGACTTTCAGATACCCTCTTCTAAATATTTTGACATGAAATATTTTTAACTCGCGCACTAATTCTAAACACGAAGCTTCATAAAGCAAACCCAGAGTACAGTTCACCACCCCCCCCCCCAAATCCTCATCCCCTTGTTTACTGTTTTTTCTGTCGCTCATTAATTTTTGTTCACCTTGTTTCATCTTCTTCATAGGTGGACTCTTTAAATCGCCCTTGTCTGCCATAGATTCAGGTTCGCCTACAACAAGAAAGAGAAGGCATAAATTATCTCACCATGTGGCAGCCCTCACACGTTTACTTTCATCTTTTGGTGTTACACCATAAGATACAGCCCTCGCAATTCAGAAAGGTTACCTCGGCAAAAATAATATCATATTAAAATATTCCTATTTAACACCATGTTAAATATTGCTGAGGTGAACTGATTATGCCACGGCATTTACCTCGGCAATTGCTGAGGTGAATTGTGTGGGCTGAAGATACATGCTGGAAGGATGCATTCATTTATTATTTCCAATCTGGCTGCTTTTTACTTTCCAACCTCTCCCAAATCAATAAAACTTTGACCATCATCAGGCCTAACAAAATCATTCTCCCTAAATGTAATAAAATCACTCCCCCAAAAATGATAGCCCAAAATGATTTGGGAGAGCAACTAGATATAAAAGATAATAAAAACAACTTTCTAACAGGTCTACAGTATTTCAGGGATGTAATTAGAAGGCGGTGGGCATCCCTTTTTGGTCCCCTATTACGACCCAAACGGCCTGGACGCCTACTCTCCAAGTAAGTTCTATACCGTACTCAAAATACTAAAATTCACTACGTGTGGCTGCCTACTTCCATGTCCTCCACTTGCTACTTCAAAACTTAGTGACAACCCTGATATTTGTTGTTAGCCGACAGCTGACATTTGTACCTATATATTTTCCCCATCGCAAAGGCTCAAGGGCTGAAACTTACCATACTATATCTTTGGGTAAAGCTCTACAAGTATATGTAAAAATAAATCCAAGATGGCCACCATGATGATGTCACAGTGAAGTCATTTTCAAAAAGAGCATTTTTGGATGATTTTTCGAATTTCATATTTTTCCTGTTTTTCCTCCCAAAAACTGCATGATAAATTAGTGAATAATAATCTGATATAAAATAAAATATGCTTCACCCACTTTTCCACGCAGGAAAGCAAAAAAATTGAAGAAACCTGACGAAAACATCACTTTTCTGGTACCCCAAATGACCACCATTTTGAATTTGCATATGATCCTCTCCTCGGCTCAAAATGACGTCACCCTAATATGATAATCTACAAATTCACAGAGTTTCAGCTCTCAATTTTTTGTCGTTCTGGAGATAGGAGCAAACAACCAATGGTGGGGGGGAGGGGAGTGCGTTTATCGATTTCTGAAATAGTTTCATTGCCGTGAAGAGCTGATCCGTCTGCAATCAGTCTATTTGTTTGTGTCAAGTGATCGGCAACATATCATGCGGATCACGTGACCTGTACGAAGATTATGGCGGTGCCCAGGAGAAATTCAACCGGCCGTTGATGTTTGAAAACTGATTGCAGACGGATCAGCTCTTCACGACAATGAAACTATTTGCCGAACTCGATAAAAGCAGTGCACAGAGGGTGGGAGGGGTTGTTTTATTGCCGGGTAGAGATGTACGACCTATGCAGCCGTGTTTTCCCAGAGTGTACATGTAAGTTTAGTAAGGGGAGTCATGGAGTAGTAGGCATGAACAAAGCCATGTAAACTTGGCTACTTTTCCCGGACCCAATAACAGCGCTCCAGATAATGGGTATATTGGCGTAATTTACACATACAAAAAGGTTAAAAACGCATGCAAGTGTAAAATAGAGAGTACGCCCAATAAATTGCTGATACGCTTTATCACGTCGATCATTGCGTAATATTTCTCATAAACAAAGACGTGAAATTTAAACTACTTCGTCTTGATCGCTGCCTACATGTAAAGGGAGACAAATCTGTCGGCAGAGGTGTTTTACTTATAATATATACGTATTATAATTTAGTTCATCAGAAACACCCCATCCTCATGGCATCAGATTGTATAGTCCCTATTGTCATATATACCCTCTGATATCAAAGTGGGTTTAAATGCGGTGCGCAGCTTTTCTACGCATGGCTCTCGCACAATCAACAGCCTCCATTACTAAATGGAGCGAACTTGTTAAGATTACCGATGGCTACCGAAAAGCTCAGCTATTAAAACTTCGGCGAGCCAATGATCATAGGCATTGTATATTGACGAGAACAAACAGCGTCAAATCTTTATGTTACAAGGGGCTGTTTAAACTAGATGTAACTGTTATCCTAAGCGATAACTGAGATACCCCCCACCCTGCAAGACACAAGTCTCCCGTTCCGAGTAATATCTCAATGCAGTATAAATGAAACCCAAGGATAGGAAGGGCCATAACTCTGTAACAAATGTGTGAATCGCATGGTAAATGTATTAAAATAGAAGCAAACTTTTAGGAATATTAGTCCGGACAAAATTGTATCTACAGGATGGACAAGCCGATCCTGTATCCCTCTCCCAGCTTTATTGCAAGGCGGGGGCAGCTCATCACTAGCTCTGCAAACTTTAATAAAAGCGACAAGCGCGGAGGATAAGGAATTAGCTTCCAGAAAATAACTGGTAAAGAACATGAAAATGAATGTTTATACGGTACGGGTTATAACACACGAAGAATTAGTCCCAACTGGGACCTAATGATATGAGTACTGTCATTAGGTCCCACGTACATCCTAGCCACCATCGTAGTTTAGAAGCCCGAATCGTATAAACAATGATTTAGTTTCTCCTTACCATGCATTTTCCGATAAAACGTATCATGAACTAGTCCGAATCGTTCTAACGGCTAACATCTGTTGTCTTTTTCACCGCTTTTTGTACCAGTCCCCGCTTGAATATATGATCAGCTCCGCCATGTTTGTGTTCACGCTGGAGTGTCGACTGCGCGAAAACCGGAAATGCACACCCCAACACCACAAACGTGGTCGTAAGGCAGACAAATTTTTACTGAAAAATTCATTCATTCATTCACTGTCGGAAGCAATAATCTGAAGACCACGTTTGTGGTGTTGGCGTGTGCACTTCCGGTTTTTACTGAGGCCACCGTTTGCGCAGTCGACACTCCAGCGTGAAAACAAACATGGCGGAGCTGATCATATATAATTTCAAGCGGGGACTGGTACAAAAGGCGGCGAAACCCACTCAAAAAGACAACAGATGTTGGCCGTTCGGACGATTCGGACTAGTTCATGATACGTTTTATCGGAAAATACATGGTAAGGAGCAACTAAATCATTGTTTATACGATTCGGGCTTCTAAACTACAATGGTGGCTTGGATGTACGTGGGACCTAATGACAGTATCATTTGGTCCCAGTTGGGGCTAACAAGAATGTGACTATCAACAAAAGGCAGTATTGATAGAAATAGTTGTGGCTAAACCCTAGGCCTACATAATGTCAATATTATATCGGTATCACAAAATTAAAATAACAGTAGCGTTTAGCTTGTTCAACTATAACATACCGTACCCTTCAACAAGGGTCTATTTATATAAGCATTTATGTGTTCCTAACGACCCTTACATCAGGTAATTTCGTAGTTATTTTCTGGACTACCTTCTACAAAAACAACAACAATATCTTACTTCATCATGATTTTGGATAAAATTTGGAGATTTTTTTTGGCGAAATTCAGGATATACCGGCCCGCATATACTCACCAAGAGCATCAGAAGACATTTTATCAGCTAATTTATCTTAACCACCTCAATAAGAATTAAAACAATTAATTATTAACAGAATGACTCCAGCAATCAACTAAATACCCCCCACTCCGCCTTCTCCCCTTTGTAGTTGGCGCGAAATGCTGAGAAATCCCGCCTGGGAAAAGTGGCAATAACGTCTTCCCATTGGTCTAAAATGAGTTAACCTAAATTTAATTATCCTACGTAAATTACTATGGGAAATAAACAGATTATTTTTGTAAACTGAAGAATATAAAATAAACATCCCATATGTTTAATAACAAATAAACGCGCACTTGTCGATTAAGCCCGGTTCGTGACGTAGAACGGGGATATCCTGTGCGGTCGAACTTGTGTCAGTCGGTGGGAGTGATTCTTCCGTTGAAAAGCTGTCTCACTTTTATCTTTGACTACATAAGGAATTTTGAACTTACTAAAATGTCGTTAGCTGGTCTAAAGAAGCAATTTAACAAAGCGAATCAGGTGAGTGAACCAAAAATGGCTGTTAATGGTACACCAATTAGGGTGCTTTCCAATCAACCTTGGCAAGTGTCAAAATCACATGAAACGGGAACAGCATGCGATTTGGATGTTTGATCATTTGAAACGGTGTCAAAATTTGTATGCCCATTATGATTCGGGTCATCGAGATCATGTGTCATTAGGGCATGGCTGGTGATTCGGCGGGGGGATTCACAGAGGTTGTAGATCTGTACTGTAGAGTCGAGCGAATAAAAACAAAATCTAATGAATAAAAATTATAGAATAGAATTTATTTGCTGATTACAATACAAGCGCCAATGGCATATAAGGATGACAGATTCACAGTTTCCGGTACTAGTTGTAATTGATTTGACAATAATGAATCACATATTAAAATCACAAATTAATAGAGTTAATGATTGCATTTGATATGACAATTATCCCAGACAACACTTGCTAGATAAGAGTGAAGAACAATGGATCAGCTGTTCCATATGCTGTCAACGATCCATGCAACTGGGGTTTGGATTCCTATCGTACAACATTGTGTGCCACCCAATTTTCTTGATAAATTAATTTCTGTATGTCGAAAAGTATGTTTTGTGAACTAGGTATCCTCTGATAATATTTGGCAATTCATGTGTATTTCCTAATGTTAATCTTATGGGAGCCGTACCCCAGTTAACAGGTCGGGGAAAGGTTGAAATTGACCTGAATCACCTGAAAAGGGATGATTCCGCTCAGTTTGGGTGAATGACGTCATGAATCCTCACCCCAATGAGGCTGAATTAATCGTAACCCAAAATGATCATTTTTTTACAATGATAAATATCTCAAATTATGAGCTGACCACTTTTGGCGCTAAAATAGGGAACATGTTTTCTCCGATACCATAAAATTTATGACGTACATTTGCTTATGAATTGTGCAGGAAAGCGGAATATGTTGTTGTCTCGCAAAAAATAAGTTTATAAGTTTTTCTATGGAAAAAATATTTCGCTCGCGTTCATACCTGTCGTTGTTGTCGTTACCGCCATGTTCTGGTCGAAGTCGAGGCCACGAGGCTGAACTAATCGATCAATTTTTTTTTAGCCCACCATCACCAGATGGTGGGGCTGTTCAAATCGCTTTTCGTCCGTGGTCCGTCGTCCGTCCGTAAACAATTCTTGTTACCGCGATATCTCAGGAACTACTGCATGGATCTTTTTGTCCTCCGCCACGAAGTGGTGGGAGGACTTGGAAATGCTAGCCGTCCGTCCTTCCGTCCGTCCTTCCGTCCGTCCGTCCGTCCCACATCTTGTGAACGCGATATCTTGAGAACAATTCGATCAATCGACTTCAAACTTGAGAAGGTGCTTCACATCAGTTAGACGGCCATTGGTATTGACTTTCACTGAGGTACGTAATCCAAGATGGCCGCCATCGACCATATTGGATTCTGTCCGTCCCACATCTTGTGAACGCGATATCTCAAGAACAATTCGACCGATTGACTTCAAACTTGAGAAGGTGCTTCACATCAGTTAGACGGCCATTGGTATTGATTTTCACTGAAGTACGTAATCCAAGATGGCCGCCATCGACCATATTGGATTCTGTTCGTCCCACATCTTGTGAACGCGATATCTCAAGAACAATTCCACCATGAATCAACTTCAAGCTTGGAAAGGTTCTTCACATCAGTTAGACGGCCATTGGTATTGATTTTCACTGAGGTACGTAATCCAAGATGGCTGCCATTGACCATATTGGATTCTGTCCATCCCACATCTTGTGAACGCGATATCTCGACAACAGTTTGACCAATCCACTTCAAACTTGATAATATGCTTCGCATCAGTTAAACGGCCATTGGTTTTGATTTTCACTGAGATACGTAATCCAATATGGCTGCCATAGACCATATTGGATTCATTCCGTTCCACATCTTGTTAACACGATATCTCAAAAACAAATCAACCAATCGACTTCAAACTTGGGAAGGTTTTTCACATCAGTTAGACGGCCATTGGTATTGGTTTTCACTGAGGTACATAATCCAATATGGCTGCCATCGACCATATTGGATTCTGTCCATCCCACATCTTGTGAACACGATATCTCGAGAACAGTTCGACCAATCGACTTCAAACTTGAGAATGTGCTTCACATCAATTAGACGGCCATTGGTATTGATTTTCACTGAGGTACATAATCCAAGATGGCTGCCATTGACGATATTGGATTCCATCCGTCTCGGATCTTGTGAACGTGATATCTCGACAACAATTTGACCATTCAACTTCAAACTCGAGACGGTGCTTCACATCAGTTAGACAGCGATTGGTATTGATTTTCATTGAGGTAGTATGTAATCCAAGATGGCTGCCATTGACCATCTTGGATTTCACTCACCCATATTGTACCCATCTGTGTTGTGAACGCGATATCTTGATCTATTCCACTTATCGATTTATAAACCTCACCATCCACAAATCCATATACAACTGCAGACTTACATTCCAGTGTTACACTACCCATTACTGCTTCCCAAACCTCCTCAAATTGTCTCAACAATTCCAGATGAACGTCTCTTTCCACATACACAGATCAACTTTCCAAGTTATATTTAAGGAGATATTGGAAGCGTATATGCTGTATGCTCTCAAACAGGCTACTTGGCGGAGGACCTGCTAGCTACTCAGCTTGTTCAAATTTGGTACACAGGTTCCCCTTGGGGTCTAGTTGTGCAAGAAACCTTTACTGGTCCGATTGCCACCAGGCAGCCATCTTGGATTTCACCATGAAACCTTGTTACCGCGATTTCTCAGGAACTACTGCATGAATCTTTTTCAAATTTGGTACACAGGTTCCCCTTGGGGTCTAGTTGTGCAAGAAACCTTTTCTGGTCCGATTCGAAAATCCAATATGGCCACCAGGCAGCCATCTTGGATTTCCCCATGAAACCTTGTTATCACGTTTTCTCAGGAACTACTGCATGGATCTTTCTCAATTTGGTACACAGGTCCCACATGGGGTCTAGTTGAGCAAGATACTTTTTCTGGTCCGATTCGAAAATCCAATATGGCCACCAGGCAGCCATCTTGGATTTCCCAATGAAACCTTGTTATCGCGATTTCTCAGGAACTACTGCATGGATCTTTCTCAAATTTGGTACACAGGTTCCCCTTGGGGTCTGGTTGTGCAAGATACCTTTTCTGGTCCGATTCGAAAATCCAACATGGCCACCAGGCAGCCATCTTGGATTTCTCCAGGAAACTTAGTTATCGTCATTTCTCAGTACTGCATGGATCTTTCTCAGATTTGGTACACAGATTCTCCTTAGGGTCTAGTTTTGCAACATAGCTTTTTCGGTCCGAATCGAAAATCCAATAAGGCCACAAGGCAGCCATCTTGGATTTCCCCATAAAACCTTGTTATCGCGATTTCTCAGGAATTACCGCATGGATCTTCGGTCTAGTTGTGCAAGATGCCTTTTCTGGTCCGATTCGAAAATGCAATATGGCCACCAGGCAGCCATCCTGGATTTCCTCATGAAACTTTGTTATCATTTCTCAGGAAGTACTGCATGGATCTTTCTCAAATTTGGTACACAGGTTCACCTTATGATCTAGTTGTGCAAGATACCTTCTTCGGTTCGAATTGAAAATCCAATATGGCCACCAGGCGGCCATCTTAGATTTCCTCATGAAACTTTGTTATCGTGATTTCTCAGGAAGCACTGCCTGGATCTTTCTCAAATTTGGTAGACAGGTTGCCCTTGTGGTCCAGTTGTGCAACATACCTTTTCTGGTCCGATTCCAAAATCCAATATGTCCATCAGGCGGCCATCTTGGATTTCCCCATGAAACTTTGTTATTGCGATTTCTCAGAAACTACTGCATGGACCTTTATCAAATTTGGTACACAGGTTCCCCTTGTCACCTAGTTGTGCAAGATACCTTTTCTGGTCCGATTCGAAAATCCAATATGGCCACCAGGCGCCCATCTTGGATTTTCCAATGAAACTTTGTTATTGTGATTTCTCAAGAAGTACTCCATGGATCTTCCTCAAATTTGGTACACAGATTCCCCTTGTGGCCCAGTTGTGCAAGATACCTTTTTGGTCAGATTCGAAAATCCAATATGGCTGTCAGGTGGCCATTTTGAATTTCCCCTTGAAACATTGTTATCGTGAATTCTCAGGAAATATTTCATGGATCTTTCTGAAATTTGGTACACAGGTCTCACATGGGGCCTACTTGTGCAAGATACCTTTTTTGGTCCGATTCGAAAATCCAATTAATACGGTATTCCCGAGTTGTGACGTTGCATCACAAGAGTCGGCGGATCAAACGGTGTGGCATATTCTATATTTACTATAGAGAATATCCATATCTTCGCCTTCCATATCAAGGAGTTCAAATAATTGGGAATTAAAATGTATTTCTTCAAATTTTAAATCGGTTTTCTTTAGTCCATGCAGTTGCAAGTGAATTACCCCACCCTTTCGTCTGCTGGCGGGTCAGCTACATGAAGGGACGTCACTCTTGTGACACAATGTCACAACTCGACAACTGTAAACTACTGCATGTTTCGATCCAAGGGAAATAATCAGGATTCAGACACTTTCAAATTCGAGGTTTCAACAGTACTGCGTGGACCGGTACCATCTTACTATTTTCGAGCATGGTATCGTAAAAGAGATATCTCAAACTAGTCCAGCAAACAGAACAGAATTAGCATTCGTTCCTAATTATAAAATCTTAAGTATGCCAAAGTGTCAAAGAGATTTTTCTTCGCTTCCAGTACCCAATGATGACACGTGCAAAAAAAAAAAAAAAATACTACAGAACGAAGACGAAGGATCCTCCGTACATGTACATTCACTTTCAGACTAACTTGACTCATTTCCCTTGTACTATAACAACCGACCTAAGTACAGTTTCTAGAAATCTTGAAACTCCTGAAACTTAGAAAGATTATATCTTGGTGTTTTCCAGTGTCCCTTTTTCGATCTTTTACAATCAGATTCGAAATTCTGTAAACAAAATTACAACTCGATCGTCTTAGTAACAATAGACAAAAAGATCCTCTTTTCATTAGCTTACAATTATCGGACAATGGTGGGCGTTTAATTATCATATTCGGTAAGAAGCATCAGGGGAGGTAATCCTGTGGAGAGCTCATGCCGAAGACAATTTGGTATTGAATTGAATTGAATTTTATTCTCTCAATCTTGCCCTCTCGCGTATTACTCATATTTTATCAACTATCGATTAATTTCGCCTGGCAGTTCCAAAACGAGGCAAACAAAGATGGCGCCAAACACGCTGCACACGCTGTGGTCGTTTTGGAGAACAGTTTGACTTTGAAAAAATACTATAAATGGTAGGTAATCTGCATGTCTTGTGTTTATTTTTTTATTGACAACATACTTCACCTTCCCACAAACTTCGCTGACAGGATAGAAATATGAATTTTACAGTTTTCTGGAGAGGAGGTCCTGGACAAATGCGCTGAACATTATCATCTTTCAAGTCGTGGTCTTTGGATGAACGGGAGGAAACCCGTTGGGTTATGATTAATTCAGCCTAATGCGGGACTTGCACAATACAGGGTTCCGGCCTTGGCCGCTAGGATCGCCTTTGTCTTTATTTCCGTTTCATACCACTTCCATCGTCTGCTAGGCACAGCTGAGTGGGCTGGCTGATCGTTTCGCTTGGACGCGTAGCGGGCGATAACTCTCCATAATAACCACCGCCCAGCCGCCAGGATCGCTATTATCGCCGGAGAACGGCATTTTTGAGCCCTTTTGTTTTTCACTTCAGACTTAGCGAGATAACGACACCCACAGAGAATGATTATGACAACAGAATATGACTGCTGTGAACATAACTCATTTCTTTTGTATCCTCGTAAACGTTCGTATAGAAATAAAGACGTCTTTTAGTTTTCATACCATGATACTATTTCAGACAGCCAGCGGACCTGTTTTATATTCGGCATATTTGTCTCTCACCATTGCTAACGTATATGGCGGCACAATCGAATAAACTACGACAGGTTTCTATCGATTATATCAAGTATTGAACTTAAAATCATATAAATCAACCACATACTTTAAAGCAAACACGCAGTCGCTGCTATTTTTATATCAATTTCCATGTCGGCTGCTTTTTCGCGATAAACCGGAAATGTCGTTCGCCGCGATCCTGGCGGCTGGGCGGTGATTATTACAGAGAGTTATCGCCCGCTACGCGTCCAAGCGAAACGATCAGCCAGCCCACTTAGCTGTGCCTAGCAGACGATGGAATAGCCCAGGAATGGCTGTAGTCTCGAATGGCTCTGTAATCGACTACAGCCAAGGTTCCTCCTATAGACAATACATCCCACACATTGAACTTTGAATGACGTTGTCCAATATCCTAACTGCACACGAAATAAAACGGCAGCGAATAGTAATAAACTATACCTCATTTCCTCTACATTGGTCCTTCCCGCCGCCTGCCAACTCTCAACACTTAATAATTCCTCGTTCTTGAGATATCATCTTTTAATCACGCCTTCACGGAGTTTTCTGACATATTTTGAATGTCTCCGTTAGCCACGCCCACGTACACGCGCATTCGTTAAACCGTCATCGACTTGACCTGAATAAATACGCATGCGCCCCGGCTTGTTTTCAAAGAGACCGCCATCTCCGGTGAAGTCCGTGCAAGGGAAATTTACGTCACTGACAGTTGAATGGCAGTCAGCTGAATATTCAAATCCCTGAGAATCTTGAACAATTGATGATAACTTAAGAATGAGGGAATACCGAGAGTTCTAACTTGGAGGGAAGTGACAAAAGACTACAAGGATAATAACGAGATACATTTTATTATCACCAGCTACTGTGTTCTTGTACTAGGATTCATGATGTCATTCACCCAAACTGGCATGACTGGGCGGAATCATCCCTTTTCAGGTGATTCAGGTCAATTTCAACCTTTCCCCGACCTGGTTAACAGCCAACTGTGACACAGGACTGTATGTGACAATGAAATGAATAAATGAAATCCAAACGAACAAAAAAATAACACCCCCATTTATGATACTTAGTGCTGAATACCCATCAATTTTCTAGTGTGGATTTACAGATGAACAACAACAAAATTCAATAATTTACATGCTGAGAAGTCTTCACTCCCCAAAATATTTTGCACTTAAAAAATTGATGTGATAAATTTAGGTCCCAGTATAGATATTCTTCAACATGAGCAGACGTATATATGATCCATACCTAATTACATCCCTCTTAGCTATGCCGCATATCTACTCATTCTATTAAAACCACTGGACCAACAAGTTTGGTGGATATCTTGTCACAGGACCATGTTGATATGGTCTGTGACAAGATATCCACCAAACTTGGTATCCTCCACAGATACCGACATCTTCTGAGAAGAGAAGCCAAACATCTAACACACACTGACCGTGTGTAAAATAACCATTGAGCACGCCTATGAAAACATTATTTCTTAATTATTTATAGCATTACATGCAAAGTAGTTTTTTGAAAAAATTAATTATTTTTTTAAAATACGGTTACCATAGCTACCATTTACCAAGGGCTTTATTCTGATAATTACGCAGGTTATGAAATCTTAAGTACATGTACATGTAGTGAATATGCAGTAACAAAGTTGCAATTCATATTCATTGAAAAATCATTTTTAGCTCGCCGTATACGAAGTAGGCAAGGTATTGGGAGAGAGAGGGGGAAAGTGGCAGTGTTGGTGTCGGTGTCCGGTTAACTTTTTATCTTTAGGCTGGACGTAGAAAAATTTTGACTTCTTTTGGACTCTGAAAGTTTTCTGGGTTAATGTTTTTTGTTTAGGCTGGACTTCTTTTGGACTCCAGAGCTTACATCATGCTACACTTATTCAACCCATCCACTACCCTCGGGGAGCAGGTCCCCATCCCTGGGGCACCGAGTCCCACCCCATATCTCCTAAAGTAAGCTTTGCCCGACCCCATACTCTCATATAGTTTGGGAGCTCAGATCATCCTGTACACTTATTCAACCCATCCACTAACCCCGGGAGCATGTCCCCACCCCTGGGGCACCGAGCCCCACCCTATATCTTCTAAACTAAGCATTGCCCGACCCCATACCATCATATTTTCCTACAGCTTACATGATCCTACACATATTCAACCCATGCGCTACCCATGGAAGCATGTCCCCACCCTCGGGGCACTGTGCCCCACCATCCATCACCTAAACTACGCTTCGCCCGATCCCATATCCTCACATTTTCCTGAAGCTTACATCATGCTACACTCATTCAATGCATTGCCCAACTCCATACCCTCATATTTCAATTTCTAATTTTATATCTTTTGTTATTAGGCCTGAGATGCAGTGTACATTGTATATACAGTCATACATACCAAATCACATACAGTATATTCCTTTATAGTATTTACTGATAGTTTGGTGACATTATTTTATTTCAGAAGTACAATATCAAAATAACTGGCGGGGGAATCCCGCAGTACCGAACCCCTGTTAATTTTTAATTTCGTGTCGCCTTAAATGAAGGACGCCACTCTCGTTGACCCTGGAGCTTTTGCACAACCATATCTGTGTCCACACATTTAACTTACTATATTAATTAAAAGTGAGTTTGAATCAGTTTGTGATGTCTCAGTCTTTACCAGTGCACATTATTATGGAGCATTACAGTATGATTGGACACAGTTATCATTGCATTCTTTTATTTGCATACAAATGTGAAGGTTTACCACAGTGCTAGTGTCCCATTGCATGCTGGAAATGATAGATTTACTCCTACTATGTAATTGTTATTAGCTTTGTTTGTTCACATATCATCACACAAAGTTACACCAAGAACGTGCTCAAAATTGCACACCTATTGTTCCTAACTATACATGAACATGTATTCATCAGATCTACATGTATGCAATGGGATGTGTAAGCTTACTTTTGAAAAAAATGTAATCTTTATTGGTAGTTAGATTGCCTGCCAGCTCAGGGGCTAGCTTTCGTGTGGTTTTAGCGCACACGGTGAGCAAAAGTTTCACAAAATTGATTTCAGTTCCCGCATAATGTCTTCTTCAAGACCATTTTGAAGAGTCGTGCGTATGAATCGCGTGAAAATAACATGCGATTCATTGGCCGGTCCAAGAAAACTGCTGAGCTGTTGGCTTGCGTTCGCCCCACATGCTTAGGATTTAGCCTCGCGAGGCGAAATTATCAAACAAGTTTGATATTTTCCCCCCGGCCTCGCGAGGTCAAAAACTCACCAAAATCTGCCCGCACACGAGAGCTAGCCCCTGAGCTGACAGGCAATTGAGGCCATCCGCTCAGCTGATAGCTCTCGTGTGCGCTGGGCTTTATATGTGATACTAACCTATTAGGTAGGAGATGCAGTGTACATTGTATATACACAAACATGTCAAATCAACTACAATATATTCCTTATAGTAATTACTAATAGTTTAATGACATTATTTCATTTCAGAAGTACAATATTAAATAACCGGCGGGGGGAATCTCGCAGTACCGAGCCCCTGGTGGTTTGGAATTTTGTGTCGCCTTTAATGAAGGACACCATTTCCTTCAATTTTGGTATCGAATCCCATTCCTCATCATGATTTAACCTAAAGCTTTTGCACGAACCATATTTGTCCAGGCATTTCACACCCACATCTCAGACCAAATTTCAATTGTACATGTATTCATAATGACATGTATAAGCTTACTTTTGGGAAAAAAGGTAATCTTTATTTCAAGTTTTATAATATAGTTCATCTTTCAATCCAACTTCAACATCACTGACAAAGAAGTCAAATTTTTATAACAATATGTATTGTCATTGCCAGTGATGTGCAACCTGAAGGGCTCAATCTTTATGCGAAGCTGCATGTTATTGACAAAACCCAAAACGGCGAGCTGCCGGGTTACACATAACCCCAGGGATTCATAGAAGTCCAAATTTTACGAACCGAAATCTGGAAAATTGAGGTTTTTTTCACTCAAATTGAGTTAAAATAAAATTTATCGGCATTTTTTATCCCTCAAATTGAGTATATAAATTTTTTACAAACCAGGGTCATTTTTTCCCCCAATGTTGAGTATATAATTTTTTTACAAACCAGGGTAAATGTTACATTCTGTGAACCTTGTCCACTGTTACCAATTCAGGTATTTTTTAACCTTTTGTGTAATTAAAACCATTTTGTGTCGTTGATTGCGTTTACTCGTTTCCATCATTATGTTTTCAGGTATCCGGCAGGATACATGAACAAATTATGTTAGATTTATTCAAGTTGTTTACGAGTAATACTTCAGGTAATCAGGTAAAACTTTGTAATGCTGCCGGTACTGGTTTTCATTTATATATATACATGTACATGTAGTTCTCATATACATGCAGTGAGGCGTGTCAACTATTTCCCTCTCTGAAAGCTGTTATATCTCAATCAATCAACAGTACATAACAGAACTTTTAATTCCTTTTTCCAACTTCCACACAGGACTGTCTGAAGAATACACAAACACACATCCAATTTCAGTATACAAATATGGCCCAACTTGTTAGGTCGTAATTATAAAGAAAATATATATTGATATCATAAAAACCCCATTTATCTATTAATTTAGATCTAAAATTAAATTTGAAGAAACCATTATCCAAAATTTAACATTAACAGAAAATAATTTTAATTATGGAAACATTTAACAAAAGCAGTGAATTAATAAATATAAAAAATATTGTGATGAGATAAGTGAAGTTCCAGTTATTGTGATATTATTCAATTACAAATGACCACCAAAAATCACACTGGTTTATAAAACGATGATTGTAGGCCTATATATTTTATTTATATACACGATGATTGTATTGGGTTACACAAATAATAGGAGTCTTGAGGATGATATTATTTTGATAGAATATGGTTAATAAAAAAAAGGAGGAAAAAAACAACAACGAAACGCTTCAAAACGATTGCTTGCTCTCTCGCTAGGAAGAGTTCACTCCCTTATGTTCTCAAACCGCACGCTGTACGGTTGTGTCAATTTTCGTTATAATCAAACCAAAGTGAAAATGATACAGTATTACTATTTTCTCAAGACAGATATAGTAAAGGTAACTTTACTACATGTTTCGATTGTATTCCAGTTTAGCAGTAGATTAATATGTACAAGTGTAAATGCACGGAGCAGGCGAGGTTATTATCGTTGTGGCACAATAGACAATAGCTTCGTTAAGTTTATTCTGTAAAGTCGTCTGTTAACTTCAATTGTCCTCGGAGCGTTGATAGTCCGCTCGTGTCCAGGCAAGGTAGTGTTTGTCATGTAACCAAGAGTAATCCTTTGTGTACGTAACTAGGTTCAATAATGATATGAACTATAAATGTGACTCCAAAGAGGGAGATGAGAGATTCCAGGTTGCGGACTTGTACCGACCCTGTAGACCAGTTAGTTGAGGAATTTCCCAACAAACTATAGGATCATTGTGTAACCTGTAAATATCGATGTTCGTTTTGCTAAAGTAAAGTTCACTTATTTAATCAATGCAAGACTGTGTGTTCGCTTCTACTGATCATCGGGTGACCAATATTGACCCTACATTATCTGGTGGAGAAGAGTGGCCTGTTACATAAACTTTGTAACAGTCGATCGACGTACCAAGCTCACCCAGCTGCTGCCTCAAGCTGTCTAATATTGGACAGACCATATTCCAGCATGAACACCGGTCTTCAACATTTGCTTGCTGCGCTCTTTCAAGACAGACATCCCGGTTTACAGTGGATCATCAACGACGAAGGTCATACTGTGTGTCTTACGGTTAAATGGATGAAAGGTACAGTAAACTTTTCGAATATCATCCCCGTTTGTAAGACCCGCAAGTCACCATCTACCCTTCGCCGAGACAAACTAAGACTTGAACAACATATCAATCGGAGAATAACACAGGAACCATGGCGTACAGATATCCAACATCCTGCGGTTAATCGTCACACGTCGGTGTCAGCAGTGACCCCCACAGAGTCATTTCCTCTGACAGCACCCATACCCGCCAGTGCATCCACACAGATGGAGGGCCAAGAATTCAAAGACATTGCTGTATTTTGTGAAATACCAACTTTCACAGAAACGAAAGAAACTCAGACGTGTTATTTGGCAAAAACCATGGAAACCCAGGTAGAGCATCTTGACGAAATCAATTCGTGCCACACAGATAAAATATCTCTTACCACGCCTCTCATTGCACAAGCTGTTCCGCCTGCGATTCCCTCAAAACCTGATCTTTCCTTTGGGGAACCGACTCCAGCGGAAAGAGTAACTGGGAGAATACTCAAACGCAAGTATTTATGTGACTCTGACCACTTCCTGGTGAAGTGGAAGAATCAGCCAAATCGTTGCAACCAGTGGGTTTCCAGAGATGACCTTGATTCGAGTGGTTTGGAATATTTGACAGTCCACGAAGATCGAATTCCAGGATCACGTGGACCAGAAGAGCATAACGAGACCCGTAAAAGCGCAGTCATGGTACTACCATCAAAAGAAATACAAAGCGAACCTGTTGCAAAAATCAGAGTTCGGTACCAACCCATAACCCCAAAGGGAGTCCGAATTTTTGAAGCAAGGAACATAGTGAAAGAATTTCCTGTTACAGACACATTAAATACTGTGAGAAGCGATATTGATAAAAGTATCGAGTCACGCAACTATGCTGTCGCATGCATTGAAATCAAGCAGATTTCTGATCAACGTGGCAAAACAAGAAATGTTTGGCCCTACATGTTCACACAACCATTGCAGGATATTTTAAAGGATTTCGACGAAGTGACATTATCGTTTATCATTCACTTCCAACACTTTCACTATACTTAAAGTAGACGCTCTTTCGAATTTTTTTTTTCGGAGATACGAGGACGTATCTCATCAGCCGAGGGGGTAATGTTGTAAGGGTATTTCCATAACCCGTGTCTTTGGTTGGTTAATAATCCTTATCCATCTTCATGAGCGTTTCGTCTCACATCACTTAGAGGTTAGCGATTTTTTTTTTCCAAACACGGGACGTGTTTTAATTAAACAAGGGGGTGATATAGTAAAGGTAACTTTACTACATGTTTCGATTGTATTCCAGTTTAGCAGTAGATTAATATGTACAAGTGTAAATGCACGGAGCAGGCGAGGTTATTATCGTTGTGGCACAATAGACAATAGCTTCGTTAAGTTTATTCTGTAAAGTCGTCTGTTAACTTCAATTGTCCTCGGAGCGTTGATAGTCCGCTCGTGTCCAGGCAAGGTAGTGTTTGTCATGTAACCAAGAGTAATCCTTTGTGTACGTAACTAGGTTCAATAATGATATGAACTATAAATGTGACTCCAAAGAGGGAGATGAGAGATTCCAGGTTGCGGACTTGTACCGACCCTGTAGACCAGTTAGTTGAGGAATTTCCCAACAAACTATAGGATCATTGTGTAACCTGTAAATATCGATGTTCGTTTTGCTAAAGTAAAGTTCACTTATTTAATCAATGCAAGACTGTGTGTTCGCTTCTACTGATCATCGGGTGACCAATATTGACCCTACATTACAGACCACACAGATTATACAAAGAAATACTTACGATTGGCATTCTACGAAAACAACGTGTGTTTATTCAGTATCGTTTGTATCTCCCTGCGTTGGAAGGAACGAGAACGCAAAGGTCGAACGAAAACGAAACCAAAAAAAAAATGGCGACTCGTCGATTGTTCAGTGAAATTACGGTTCATAAGTATTCGGGATTCTTCCACGGAAATATACGTTGATGTAACTAACATTACGTCGGATAAACTAGTCTCGGATGAATATACCCCGTTAACAGACTAAGTCATCCGAGGTAAATTCAGAGCAGCTGACGGAGTTTGCACTTGACGTTGTTGTTGCTGCCGACAGATTCACATGTGCTTTCGCGACCATGGGATGATTTCCCGACAACCGGGTATTGAAATTTCGAATTTACGAAGCTTGAAAATTCAGTTTCCGAAGCAAAATTCAGTTTCAAACACAAATTGAGTATAAATATTTTGGTGAAAACTTTTGATTTTTTACTCAAAAAAATTGAGTTTTGAACTGAAAAATTGAGTTTTAAAACTCAATCTACGAACCGAAATTCGGTACGTAGAACTGACGTGTATGAATCCCTGAACCCTTGTAACTACATGTATTTAAGTTCCTGAAGTAAAGTGCTTGATTACCATTATTAAACTGTTGGTAACTAAGAGACAAAAGTGATATACCATATTAAACCTGTAAAGACATTGGTATTGATAATGGAATGCAAAAGAATCAGAAAATATACCATTATTTGTTTAATTATAGATCTCTGATTCACGGCATGACATCATCAAAGTTACATAACAAATTTGTACCAGACTCGCCTCGTAAGCGGTAGGTACTGGGTTCGATCCCAGGCCTTGTCATACCAAAGACTTGAAAAATGGAACTTGTTGCATCCTCGCTTACGCTCAGCATTAAGAGAATAGAACAAGGACTGTTTCGCTCGGTGTCAGTATAATGTGACTGAGTGGGGTGTCATGTCTGCCTACGGCATGATATTTCAGTGGGACAGCACTATAAAATGGCAGCATTAGATCTGCTCTGTTACGAGTAGGTACACCCGCCCTTCCCCCTCCCCTGTCGTGATATAACTGATAAAATGCTGAAAGCGACGTTAAACCCTATTCACTCACTCGTATCAGACTCAAAATTCTTTCAAGTTTAATATCTCAGCAGCCACTAGTAATATTTTCATGAAATTTTAAAATTTTCAGAAAAAATATGGCAGAAAAATGGGTGTTTAGCAAACTTTTACTCCTGTCTTCATAGCAAGTGACTTGAGTCGGACGGATCGAACTAATTTGATTTCTCGCGAAGTAGGCCTAGTCCGAGGCAGTCTGGAATGATCACGAAGGCATGTGGCAACTCCTGACTTTATTGCAAGTGATATATATTCTCTTCAACCAATAAACACTCAGCTTTTGTTCACAATATCTCATTTTCATATCATATCGAAGTTATAGCGCCAACACATACAACATGTACATGTAGCTGTTTCATTTGAATCTGCTTCATTGCTATGACAGCTTCGCAACTGTGTGCAACAAACACTTTTTCAAACAAGTCTAGAGTAAATTGTCCTTTTCAGTTTCTTCCCACAGAATCATCTATTATAAGTGTTCCTGGCCAGAAGGGTGTACTGCTGTGAAATGTACCCATATCATTTCTCAGATTATGGAGCATCAAAATATCCCATTTGTACATTTACTCAGAAAGGAACCTGATGTTAGTGTCTATCTGTCTATGGTTAATGAACACTGGCAATAGGCATACATGTGGTTTAGTCATATGGATATTATGTACAGTGTGTACATAGCCTTAGACAATGTTAATCATTCAGGGCTGATAGCAGTGTACATGATAGTTGTGTTTGACCTATTTATTCCCTCATTAGTCAAGACTACATCTGCATAACCCATTGTACTACAATAATGGAGTGTCCAATCAAAGCAACCAACCAACCATACACCCCCCACTCCTCTATCTTTCTCTCCACTATTCAATCTGGCATGTCTGATGACAGTTTTCCTGCTCTTGGCTGAGTGCTGTAGAATGTAATTGAAGAAATATGGCAACACCTGGCCCAAATGGAACCATGGAACTACATTTTTTTTGCCATTTTCCTGTATAAATTGAATGAATAAATAGAATAAACATACTACTCCTGAAACTAAGAAAAAAACAAGTGATTGATGGGCTGTGAAATGTACAATGTATGACATGATCACGTAAATAATTGATTAGCTGTACATGTGCCTATCGGCTTTTACTGTATGAGTTTTACACTGTATTACATGTATATGGGAATATAGTGATGTTACCAGGTTTACCTGGCAAAGTTTAGGAGTACGGTACCGGTAATCTAAGTATTATTTAAAGGATTGTATTAATTTTATATCAGGTTATTAGAGAATTACATTATGATAACTGATATAGATAGTGTGTACATGTACATGTATTAAGTGAGAAGGAAGTTGCGGTTACTACAGGAGTTAAGTGTCACATAATCGCCTTGTAAGATCAGCAATATCTCCAATCTCCATACATTCCACTAGTTCGTCATCATCACCACATATTACTACCCAGACGTACTTAGTCAATCAGGCCAAAACATACCTTTTGACCTGGCCAGTGGGATGATGTCTCCACAAGTGTTGACTTATTGTTGGCTGTTAACTAATGTGTAGAGTGAACTGTCAATTTACATGGAGTTTAAAAGCAAATCTGCATAATATCCTCTGATTATGACTTGCTGAATTTGAAAGCACTAATATAAGCTTATATGGGGAAAACAACATCTAGGTGAATCCTCTGAAATAGGTTTGGAAAAGATTTGAGAAATGTGTCAATTTACTAAGTTGACAGAAATAGTTAAAAATGTCAAATGGTTAAAACTGGCAAATTTGGAGGCTCTTCTTCAGTACGTTTTATCACTCGCATAAATTTGTCTGTACTAAATTAAGACTGTTGACTTCTATTTTTGAGAATGATTTATTAATTATGATTTATCATTGTCATGTGTTACTGTAATCGGCTCATGTAAATATCCGCTGACAAGCCTATTTTGATTCTGATCAAAGACCCCAAACAAAGTGGTGCAGTGACTCAGCTTTATTGAAGGGCCACAAACTTGGTTTTTCTGGGAACTGCTGCCTTGCATGAAAAAAATTGTCAAAAAATTAAAATAAGATTGATAATTAATACTAAACCATGGACATTTGATCCAATTAAAAGGAACTACAGGTCTACTGCAGGTGCATGAAAAAGTCTATTAAAGGGGATAGCTACATGTACATTCCACTAGTTCGTCATCATCACCACATATTACTACCCAGACGTACTTAGTCAATCAGGCCAAAACATACCTTTTGACCTGGCCAGTGGGATGATGTCTCCACAAGTGTTGACTTATTGTTGGCTGTTAACTAATGTGTAGAGTGAACTGTCAATTTACATGGAGTTTAAAAGCAAATCTGCATAATATCCTCTGATTATGACTTGCTGAATTTGAAAGCACTAATATAAGCTTATATGGGGAAAACAACATCTAGGTGAATCCTCTGAAATAGGTTTGGAAAAGATTTGAGAAATGTGTCAATTTACTAAGTTGACAGAAATAGTTAAAAATGTCAAATGGTTAAAACTGGCAAATTTGGAGGCTCTTCTTCAGTACGTTTTATCACTCGCATAAATTTGTCTGTACTAAATTAAGACTGTTGACTTCTATTTTTGAGAATGATTTATTAATTATGATTTATCATTGTCATGTGTTACTGTAATCGGCTCATGTAAATATCCGCTGACAAGCCTATTTTGATTCTGATCAAAGACCCCAAACAAAGTGGTGCAGTGACTCAGCTTTATTGAAGGGCCACAAACTTGGTTTTTCTGGGAACTGCTGCCTTGCATGAAAAAAATTGTCAAAAAATTAAAATAAGATTGATAATTAATACTCAGCCCTCACAATTTGGAAAATTCTCCACGGCAAAACAATTGCTGAGGAGAAATCAATTGGCCACGGCAAAAAAGGGCTTCACCACGGCATTTTTTTTTTGCAGTAGATCTAGTTTTGACTACGATAATTAAATGACTTGCCCAGGATGTTTGCTGGAATTCACAGATTTTCTGCTACAATTGGATGCATTCATTTTTGTCATATCAGAAGTTCATAAAATACAGATGAACTTCTGGTCATATGAACTGACCATTGAGCAAAAATTCAAGTTTTTTGTTTGGGGTAACATAACCTTGCTACAAACCATGCGTTGGTAGGTCAATTTTTAGTTTTATTATTTTAATTTTAGTTCTCAATTGAACTTTTTCATGATCACATACCTGGTGACATTATTGGTTCATGGGAGTAGAGACACGAGATGTGCGAAACAGAGAAAATATTACCACTTGTGTGGATTTGAGTTTTCCTGTTTAACAGATATAACTTCAATATAAGATAGTTTCAGGAATACCCTATATTTCTTAGATGAATTAAAAAAAAAGGTAAAATAAAAAAAACCCTGAAGTTATAGGTGGGGGCCTGTAGGGTTAATCAAACAAACAATATTTTGCCTTGGCTTCTTTGCAAACAAGAATGAATAAAAATTCCGATTTTCCTAACTCCTTCTGGTAAAGTTTTTGTATTCCGCCTCCAGAATGTTCAGCACATCCAACGACAGCTTAATATTATTGCCGCTTCTTGGTGTGCCGCGAACTTGCCCATATAGTCGGCCGGAGGCATTCCAGTTTTTTATTACCTCAGGTTTCCAGCTATCCATTTATCCGATACAGCGATAGTGACAAAGCCACGTAGTCGTAACATGTTGGCCGATCTTGCACGCCTCAAAAAGTAAAGAAAATTCCAAGCACAGTTTCCACCATTGTTAGGGCAAGCACAGTTTCCACCATTGTTAGGGTTTGAAGTTATATCTGTTCAGGCTTTATGCACGACAACCTCAAATTTCACCATTCGTCAGCATCGTCATGCTGTCGTACGATGGCAAAGCAAAACAAATTGTCACTGTCAAAACTTTTAAATACCGCTGTGCAGGAGAATGGTAATTGTAGGTGCTTACGTGGAGTACGGTAACCCCAAATGTCGGGCAAATTATATTCCAGGTAATGTATGAAAACATGGAGTATATAAGATATTTAGTGCCAGCTGTAAATAATTAATTTAAGATTACTACTCAGTTCACTATTTCAGGTTGCGTGACATTCATAATACAATAATACATAATCCTAACTGTACGTGAATTCCCCTTCATCGTAACCCTCATCATTCCCTAGAGCACTCTCCTCATATGCGGTCGCCTGTGCTATTGCGACAACGAAGAAACGCCAGTGGAGAAATGCCCTGCATGCTGGAGAGTGTGAGACATCCAATTGAAGATCTGTGCTTTCCAGATCGGGAATGATCGGCTGTCTGTGACTGTCAGTTCTTGGAAAAGTGCATTTTGCCGACCGATGTCTCCAAATTATGCAATCAAACAACCACAGCACCAGTAGCTGTCTCGTTTATTAAAACCAAATTTATTAGCAAGAAAAGCCAGTTCAAGGAGAGGTATTTGACCATCGACCGTATGTTGTTTACTGACATCAACAACAACATCACTTTACGACCCACGGCAAAAAAGCTGCCGACGCGAAGTGATTTTACCCCAGCATTTACCACGGCAATTGCCGTTTGCCGTGGCTAATTGCGAGGGCTGATACTAAACCATGGACATTTGATCCAATTAAAAGGAACTACAGGTCTACTGCAGGTGCATGAAAAAGTCTATTAAAGGGGATAGCTACATGTACATTCCACTAGTTCGTCATCATCACCACATATTACTACCCAGACGTACTTAGTCAATCAGGCCAAAACATACCTTTTGACCTGGCCAGTGGGATGATGTCTCCACAAGTGTTGACTTATTGTTGGCTGTTAACTAATGTGTAGAGTGAACTGTCAATTTACATGGAGTTTAAAAGCAAATCTGCATAATATCCTCTGATTATGACTTGCTGAATTTGAAAGCACTAATATAAGCTTATATGGGGAAAACAACATCTAGGTGAATCCTCTGAAATAGGTTTGGAAAAGATTTGAGAAATGTGTCAATTTACTAAGTTGACAGAAATAGTTAAAAATGTCAAATGGTTATAACTGGCAAATTTGGAGGCTCTTCTTCAGTACGTTTTATCACTCGCATAAATTTGTCTGTACTAAATTAAGACTGTTGACTTCTATTTTTGAGAATGATTTATTAATTATGATTTATTAATTATGATTTATCATTGTCATGTGTTACTGTAATCGGCTCATGTAAATATCCGCTGACAAGCCTATTTTGATTCTGATCAAAGACCCCAAACAAAGTGGTGCAGTGACTCAGCTTTATTGAAGGGCCACAAACTTGGTTTTTCTGGGAACTGCTGCCTTGCATGAAAAAAATTGTCAAAAAATTAAAATAAGATTGATAATTAATACTAAACCATGGACATTTGATCCAATTAAAAGGAACTACAGGTCTACTGCAGGTGCATGAAAAAGTCTATTAAAGGGGATAGCTTTAGTGTAGATTAAAGACACATTAAGCATTGTATGGATGTGAGAGTACATGTAGTGGCCTGAAGCTGTAAGGTGGTATATGTAGTTGATTGAAGATGTCCTACCTTTGTACATGTTAGGTGTGGTTAATAACCCACAAACAAATGATTGAGTGTCTACATGTATATTTATAGCATATTCTGCTTAACATGCAGACACATATATATAGATTAATAAATTAACTTAATTAGGAATAGCTGATGAACTATGCTTTGTAGCGGGTTAGTGTACGTTGAACTGGTTTATGGAGTGCCTATGTAGTTGCCACAATTGTGTTTCTTTCATCTTTCCGCTGTCACCCATCCACTGTCTACAATGCTCAAATCAACCTCTCTGGTAAAAGATCTTTTCATTTCTTATACTAATTTTCAAGACATGCATACATATATTGACTCGGCATTCCAGGTGATAATGTACTGGCCCTGTACACTAACAACTCGTTTGTGAGACATTCAGAGCCCCACCCTAGGCTAGCCAGTCCTTGCTATGGTCATGTGGGGAACAGGCATGTGGACAACTGCTCTCCTTGATGTCCTTGTTAAGGCGAGCAAATGGACCACATTTAGAACTCTTTATGTTAAACCATTATAGGTACAATACATGTCAGGTATTAACGATTTTCAAATTTACGGGAATCCAAAGAGATTCTCTCCGTCTAACCGTACAGGAATCCATGTGGATCCAAACCTATCATTTCTATACGGATTGCTAACATTTTACAGAAATCTGCTGCATTCCCATGAATTATTTTGTCGGAGTGCCAATGGGAATCTGATTCCTGGATTCCCATAGATGATTAAAATGTTCGCCTCAAACTTATAAACAGTGAGAAATAGGTGAGCATGAGGCCTGCTAGGTTTGTCCTTTTATTCTCACCTCTACTGACAGTGTTACTTGATAATGTGCCATTGTGGTGTCTAGCACTGTAATTGCACTCCTCTTTATTGTACATGTACCAATGTAAGCTGCAATAACATGCTTGGTTCATGCTTTAATATTCATTGGGATGACCTCTTTTTCAAACTAATGCAATTTTTGTAGTCTATTTGGATGGAATTTCTACCCAACACAATAAAATAATTGGATAATATTAGTCTGACTTTGTGATACTGAAGTGAAGCAAGTTTGAACAGAAATACATGGGTGCCTCCCCCCCCCCCAAAAACCCCAAAACAAACTAAGAAAACAAAACAAACTGGCCTGTTTTGAAGTAAAACAAAAACAATTCAGCATGTTGACAGCCGACTGCAACCTGCATTGAGCAGAAGTGGATTTCTGTTTGAACAACAGTGTTGATCTTGTTGCAAAATTGATCTTAAGATCCGGGGATGTACATAACTTCTAACCCTTCCAACAATATGGATATCAACAAATACCAGTTAATGCTCCACGGAATAACATCTTACAATCCTATTGACAAGGAGAGTGCACTGGAGTTAACTGTACATGTACTTCCATTACACTCTACAGGTGTACAAGTAGGAATGGATGTACTGGTGAATGTATACCACAGATAACCCTGTCTCTCAATACAATATTTACATACATACAGATGTCATGGATGTGTAGATGAGCACAATGAATAGAATTCCTGAGTACCTACATGTACATGTAGGCCTGGGCTCCCATTTACAGTCGGACAATATTTTATTAAAATCGTTCCAGGTGTACTGTATTGTGTATCCAGATGTGCTCTAATTATATATTTTTTATTCATTCAACCATGTTAAAGGTTCTACCAAATACCCCAGCCCTCGCAATTCACTGCGGCAATCGGCACTGCCGCAGAGTTTGCCGCAGTAAAACCGTCCATCCACGGCAAAAAAAATGCCGCAGACGTCTGATTTCCCGATCTGAAAAATTATCGTGGGCCAATGTTTTTATCAGATGGGTATTGTAATTTGAACAAGTAAACATATTATAAAAAACAAGACGCAATCGAGCGTAGGTGTAAGCCGGTCTCATGAAGTTCCATTCCCATTGTTCACATCACAATGCATTGCGTCCTATAGGCGGGGTAGCCAAATGCTGAACATGCTGCAAGTGAGAAATCTGGGTCAGTCTTAACCGCGGGAAATCCACGCCTCTGGTGAAAGTGAAAGCTTTGACAGTCAGCCAAAACTGAAAGTACATGTACAGGCAGGGAGGCTGCCGCGATAGTGAAGAAAAAGACCGTAGACGGTTGGGGACTCGCAAAACCCAGTCGACAACTCGCCAATGGCGACTAAAAAATGACATCTGGCGACGGAATTGTTTAGTTACTCGCCAATGTGTCGATTAAAAAATAGAGTAAATCGCCAAAGTGGCGAGTGAATTTTTGTTAGTGTTTAGTCACCAAAGTAATTTTGTGTTCAGTTTATCAGGCAGCGAAATCCGAGCAGGCCGAAAATGTACAGGAAATAATGACAGAGAATAGTGTCGACGATATACAGACATGGGGAAATCTCAGTCTATTTACAGACCGCACGTGGTCTGATGTAATATCTGGGATACCTGATCAAATTATATTTTGACTGCGCACGTGAAACCATGTGCAAGCTGGCATGGACGAGTCTATTTTGCGTGACACAATAAGATGATGTGCTCGCCCCAGAAAAGGTAATTTGCGACCCGCTGACTGTTCTCAGTCAATGAAATCATCGTAGTAAAAACTTAACGTAAACAAATTTTATGAAACAAACTTGGCGGGAATTTGCAAGGTCAAGAGTTGAAACGGCCTGTCCCATTCCAGTGCAAAGAAGTGATACGGCTAAAAGCACGACATGTGCGTTTTGACTTTAGTGTCTCTTTTAAAACAATTGTAGTCAAGTTACACCAGCTCAGTAATTTGGTATGCTGAAAGACACACGCCATGTGGTAAAAGTTTGCCGAGAAGAGGTTGGAACTTTCGTTTCATCTGACCGACTTTTCATTCTGGCCATTTCGGATTTGCCTAATCGACACACGAATGATCGTTTCGTTCACGCAAACTATCGAGACGAGGGTACTCTGCATATGTTTTTTTTCTGTCTCTCTTTTTTTTTTTAAACTAACAATGGATTATCATGTTGTTGGAAACAAGTCTGTCATTTTTAGCCCACCATCACCAGATGGTGGGCTGTTCAAATCACTTTTCGTCCGTGGTCCGTCGTCCGTCCGTAAACAATTTCTTGTTATCGCGATTTCTCAGGAACTACTGTATGGATCTTTCTCAAATTTGGTACACAGATTCCCCTTGGGGTCTAGTTGTGCAAGATACGTTTTCTGGTCCGATTCGAAAATCCAATATGGCCACAAGGCGGCCATCTTGGATTTCCCCATGAAACCTTGTTATCGCGATTTCTCAGGAACTACTTTATGGATCTTTCTCAAATTTGGTACACAGGTTCCCCTTGGGGTCTAGTTGTGCAAGATACCTTTTCTGATCCGATTCGAAAATCCAATATGGCCACCAGGCAGCCATCTTGGATTTCCCAATGAAACCTTGTTATCGCAATTTCTCAGGAACTACTGCATGGATCTTTCTCAAATTTGGTACACAGGTTCCCCTTGGGGTCTAGTTTGTGCAAGATACCTTTTGAGGTACGAATTGAAAATCCAATATGGCCACCAGGCAGCCATCTTGGATTTCCCCATGTAACTTTGTTATCGTGATTTCTCAGGAACTACTGCAAGGATCTTTCTCAAATTTGGTACACAGGTTCCCCTTGGGGTCTAGTTGTGCAAGATACCTTTTTTGGTCCGATTCGAAAATCCAATATGGCCACCAGGCGGCCATCTTCGATTTTCCCATGAAACCTTGTTATCACGATTTCTCAGGAACTACAGCATGGATCTTTCTCAAATTTGGTACACAGGTTCCCCTTGGGGTTTAGTTGTGCAAGATACCTTTTCTGGTCCGATTCGAAAATCCAATATGGCCACCAGGCAGCCATCTTGGATTTCCCCATGAAACATTGTTATCGTAATTTCTCAGGAACTACTGTATGGATCTTTCTCAAATTTGGTACACAGATTCCCCTTGGGGTCTAGTTGTGCAAGATACCTTTTCTGGTCCGATTCGAAAATCCAATATGGCCACCAGGCGGCCATCTTGGATTTCCCCATGAAACCTTATCACGATTTCTCAGGAACTACAGCATGGATATTTCTCAAATTTGGTACACAGGTTCCCCTTGGGGTTTAGTTGTGCAAGATACCTTTTCTGGTCCGATTCGAAAATCCAATATGGCCACCAGGCAGCCATCTTGGATTTCCCCATGAAACATTGTTATCGTCATTTCTCAGGAACTACTGTATGGATCTTTCTCAAATTTGGTACACAGATTCCCCTTGGGGTCTAGTTGTGCAAGATACCTTTTCTGGTCCGATTCGAAAATCCAATATGGCCACCAGGCAGCCATCTTGGATTTCCTCATGAAACCTTGTTATCGCAATTTCTCAGGACCAACTTCATGTATCTTTCTCGAATTTGTTACACAGGTTCCCCTTGGAGTCTAGTTGTGCAAGATACCTTTTCTGGTACGATTCGAAAATCCAATATGGCCACCAGGCAGCCATCTTTGATTTCCCCATGAAACTTTATCGTCATTTCTCAGGAACTACTTCATGGATCTTTATCAAATTTGGTACACAGGTTCCCCTTGGGGGCTAGTTGTGCAAGATACCTTTTCTGGTCCGATTCGAAAATCCAATATGGCCACCAGGCAGCCATCTTGGATTTCCTCATGCAACTTTATCGTGATTCCTCAGGAAGTTCTGGGATCTGGCTGGGATCTTTCTCAAATTTGGTACATAGGTTTCCCTTGGGGTCTAGTTGTGCAAAATACCTTTTTTGGTCCGATTCGAAAATCCAAGTTACGCTTCAAATTAATATGGTATTTCGGAGTTGTGACGTTACATCAAAAGAGTCGGCGGATGAAACGGTGGGGCATATTCTATGTATTGACTATAGAGAATATCCGTACCTTCATCTTCCATATCAAGGAGTTCAAATAATTCTGAATTAAAAAGTATTTCTTTGAGTTTTCTTTAGTCCATGCAGTTTGCAAATGAACTGCCCCACCGTTTCGTCTGCCGGTGGTCGGCTACATGACGGGACGTCACTCTTGTGACACAACATCACAACTCGACAACTGTAGACTACTGCATGTTTCGATCCAAGGTAGATAATCAGGATTCAGACACTTCCGAAGTTTCAAATTTACTGCGCGGACCGGATCCCTTCAGTATTAAGTATTGTACCATCTTACTATTTTCGAGCATGGTATCTTAAAACTAGCCCAGTAAACAGAACAGAATTAGCATTCGTTCCTAATTATAAAATTTTAAGTA
The DNA here is from genome assembly GCA_036873755.1 of Hanleya hanleyi. Classification (NCBI taxonomy): domain Eukaryota; kingdom Metazoa; phylum Mollusca; class Polyplacophora; order Lepidopleurida; family Hanleyidae; genus Hanleya; species Hanleya hanleyi. The sequence continues at coordinate 48,931 of JAVTVY010020276.1, forward strand.
TGTTTCATAGCTCATGCCAAAGTGTCAAAGAGATATTTGTCTTCGCTTTCAGTACCCAATGATGACACGTGCAAAAATAATAAAAAAATACTACAAAACGAAGACGAAGGATCCTCTGTACATGTACATTCACTTTCAGACTAACTTGTAGTCTTGTACTATAACAACCGACAGAAGTACAGTTTCTAGAAATCTTGAAACTCCTGAAACTTAGAAAGATATCTTGGTGTTTTCCAGTGTCCCTTTTTCGATCTTTTTCGCTCAGATTCGAAATTCTGTAAACAAAATTACAAATCAATTGCTTGTTCCTAGTAACAATGGACAAAAAGATCCTCTTGTCATTAGCTTACAATTATCGGACAATGGTGGGCGCCAAGATCCTTCAGGATCTCTCGTATTACATGTACATGGTAACGTCGTTCTGGATTGGCAAGTGAATAAAACACCAGCATCCATGTCTATTGACATCTCCCCGTAGCTGAAATGAAATACTCAACTGCTCCCGTGCTGCAGTCAAAATGTATGGGACAAGTGAAGCAGGTCTGAAAAAATGAAATAATGGCTCCCTCGACAAAGGAGTTATGCACAAACTAACTATTACGCCGAAGCCCTCACAGGGACAAGCAGAGGGAACCATTTATATCTTTGTCCTACCATATCATCTGTTTATTAAAGAAGATGAGACATCGGAAATATCATTCAAATTGCCGTTAAATTATTTTCTATTGATCAAGTAGGTGCCTCAAAATGGCCAGTTGACGGGCATTTTCGCCTCCAACCTCCGGCTAATGAGAACCCGGTTAGTGACTTCCGATCATAGTTCTATGATATGGAGAATTCGCAATAACAAAAACTGAACTTTTGTATTTTATTTCTGCGTCAACGCGTATCGTTGGTCACGATTTAGGAGACTACTCTGCGGATTGCAATGGTAAAACGTTATTACAGACGAGTCCTGATGATGATCAAATTATCATAATAAATATCATACAAATCAAACAATTGAACGGAATATGCATGAAGCAGAATTTATTAAACATTCAGTCATACATGTACATGATCTCTGTGAGTTATCAAGTGTAAGTTGTAATCGTTTTTTTTCTCTCAATTTTTGACCAATGTTTAACACCAGGTTCTCCGCTAGTTGATTGTGTTTGGGGTTCACGATTGTAAAAACGTCTTCCGGTCCGCACTTGTTTCTCAGGATACATAAATAACACAATAACATTTGAAGTTTTTTGGTAAGCACTTGTAGTATCATGGGAAATAACTCATGATGATCACTGATATGGAGGTGGCCCCAGCGACCTTGGTTGGAATTGATCGCGGTGTGAGACGCTGTGCCCCAGGGGCAGAAGGCCGTTTATATGGCTTCCACCTGTACAGCTGAGCTGGGGGATGGAAAACATGAAAGAAAAAAAAAAATGCCGCAGAAAACCATTTTTGCCGCAGAAAATCGTCTTTTCCACGGCATTTTTTTTGCCGAGGTAAAAATCTGAATTGTGAGGGCTGATACCCCCTGCACACTTTGCATGAAAACATGTACATGTATGCGGTGTGAATAACAAGTTGACATTTTTTCTACAAAAAAATGTTATTAAATTGAATTTTTTAACACAATAAAACAGATGTGGTGAAAAATGTATTGAAGTCATAAACCTTTGACCCATGATGTCAGTCTGATTATTATCACCTCATATAATATCGACTAGCTAGTTGTGTCAGACGTCTTATTGTGACAAACAATTGGGTATGTTGACATTATCATGACGTCAATAAAGGCATTACGTTTTGGCTTTGTGACATTTTGGTGTTACAATGGAATGTCGCTAGAACATTTGCTATGATTGCTCGGGTGGTTGGTGGGTTCAGGTTCCTGTTGCTTCAATGCATTTTGCTGAGAAGCAACAGGAACTTGATAATGTGATGTCTAGCACTGTAATATCACTTGTCTTTATTGCACCATGTAAGCGTCCTGTCTGTGTCTTGTGCGCTGTCCTCAGTGTTTTATAGGGTGGATGGAGGGTGTCTGGTTACATGCTGCTTCAAAGATTTCTTCTTTGAAGTAGCAGGAACACAACTGGGCTGGGTGGTGCTTAGTTGGTTCGTCGTGATATAGCTGAAATATTGTTGAAAGCGACGTTAAATTCTATTCACTCACTCACTCGTAATCAACAGCATCAAATAAGTATGGGGTGCTGGGACCATTTTGTAAAACCTTTAATAGTTCTAAAGTAACAATGTATTGAATACATGTGGTTGTTGGAAATTGTGATTGCAGCATGTTGCATTTTGCTAAAACAGCAAATTGAACTCTTCATCTCAGGAATCTCTGTTGAATGTGGGTAATTTTAATGCTAACTTTTTAGTGGTTGTGTGTGTGTTGGGGGGGGGGGGGGAGGTGGGGGTGAACCCCGCTTTGGAAAAGATATTATTTCTTTCGATACAAAAGAGCCATTGAGACAGAAGTAAACACCATATTTGCTCCTTTTTCCAATACAGCAAACCCAATGATGGGCTCTAAGCGAAAGTGAACCACCCCTCAAAATGTCCTGCCTCTGGCCCTAAATGAATGTTAGACCTGTAAATATATTATATTAACATGTATTCTCCCTTCTGTCTCTGCAGTATATGAGTGAGAAGATTGGTGGTGCTAAAGGAACAGAACTCGACGATGACTTCTTGGAAATGGAAAGGGTGAGTAGGCCTACATACATATATGTATATGAAAGGAATAGGATGGAGGAAAGCTGGTTCACGTGCCTATGTAGATTGTTCATAATGTTATAAACTCAAGATATGCAACACAAATCACACTGATGCAAAAACATGTGTGTCTGTTGTCTTGAGCTCAAGGAAATTCCTGGAGGATCACTGATGAGACAGTAAGAGTTTCTTCCTGTAAGCTCAGTACTTAGTAATCACGGAGAGAATGAAAATTTTTGGCCTCGTGTCAGAGAGAGGTCAGACAACACTAGATACATAAAATTTAATGGCCTGTTACATTATATTTGTGGGATGTATATATATACACTATATACTGACGTCACAGGACCTACGAAGTAGAGTAGGCATTAGGACTCGAACGCGAATTGAACTCTTGGAAATCCCCACCCCCAGTTGAAATCCTGGCTATATTAAGATGGGCACCGCCCAAGTCAGAATCGCCAGTGATTTTCATCAAAAATCACCAGAAATTTTCATCAAAAGTAGGTCAGCTCAGAACTTGTTGGTAACAGTCTCCTAATGCGCCTTCATTCCAAAAATAAATAACGATCGCCGATTTAATTTTACAATTTTTTAATAAAGGAAACAGATTGAATAATAAAAGTTCAGTAGATTTCAAGCTTTACGTGTGAAAATACATTTACATCTCTTTAATGGTTTTCAGTGCCCTTGTCCAGGATCAAAACAACTTTTTGAATCGCATTATTTTCCCAACAATACAACAAATTTTTATATATAGTACTATAGTAGAAAGGTAGCATTTATGTAGTTTACGGTAATTCAACTCAAGACCAACACCTTCTCTGCACAAGATAATAATGATTCTATGTCATTCTCCTGAGCATAACCGGTACAAAGACGAGTAAATAGCGTCTCTACATCACGTTGTTATCTAGATATATGAGACAACACATTTTGGGTATCGGCAATCTGATGAATGTACTATTCCGGTTTTCTTGTTTCACTTTATATTCTATGACGGTTGATCCGATCGGTGATTTTCTTCATTGATAAACATTAAACCACCTCAGCTTCGTTGTGTGAATCGGAATTGCATTGCTGTGACACACCAACACACTCCGTGGCAGTGATTCTGTATCCCCTAATCAAGGAATCAAAATGGATCAAGATTTGAAATGACAAGAAAAATTTAGACATATTTTGTTTACACATGTAATTTTTATTTAAATTATATCCCAGTGTGATATGTAGTCAATATTCAAGAGGTACAAAAAAAACTCAAAGTATGTGCTCATATTTTCACATCATGATCAAAGTTACTTTATCTAGTTAAATTCTACCCTAAGAAAATAAATTAAGACCCTTTAACCCTTTCACCGATTATTTCCCCTGACAAAAGTGACCTGCTGACGATCAATTCCCTGAAAACTGTTAAAATTTGTATATGTTGTCTTTGGAATGTTAGAAAACGTGTTTGCGTCTGAGATTTGTAGAAAAACATAGGGACCCCGTCTCCACAATGAACACTCCGGTGTTATTTGCTCCAGTTTTATAGCAAAATAAATCAAATAGCATACAAAATTAGGTTTTACTTCAAGAGAATGCGCTTTCCCCGGCTTTCTCGACTTGAAAACGTCAAAATTCAACGGAGAAATCGTCTTTTTTCGATCGCATTTGACAGTGTTTATCTCGAGTAGTACTCGGCCATTTGCAATGTTTGACCTCTCATTCGAAAGCGTGGGCTTTCCCCTTTCTGTACATGACATGACATGACCGGATGGCAAAAATAAAACGGAGGATACGATTGGATTGAAAATGATGTAATTCCATTTTTCCAGCCACTGTCTACGCGCTTCTTATCTGTTGGCGGATGGAGGTCACGTGGGCGAAATTACGCATACCGATTGGCTCGTCGTCCGAAGGCGGCAACCATCTTGGGCGAAATAGAAAGTTGGTTGTCAAACTTTGTGGATCAAGACTCGTAAAAATATGGAAATAAACTTTGCCGGTTGTCGTTGGCAGTTTTAATCGTCTGGGGAATATTCACCACGCTTTACCAGTCGTGTAACATCAAAAATACAGGAGTTAGGATGAGGTTTTCGATGATTTTTTTCATTTCTGCGGCTTGCTGCCGAGAGGCCCGTCACACGGTATGTGGAAAAAAACGCATTTTTCGCTCCGATTTTTTTCGTTCAACATCTAATTTTGCTTTATTTCTTTTGCGGAACAAACAAACAATTTCGAGAATCAAATTGATCAAGGTTTTGACTTTCCAGAAGTATACAGTGTTTGATAGGTTTCCGTTAAAACGAATGCAAAAAAATAAAAATGCTGTACCCATCGTGATGGCCAACAGGTTTAAAGCTAACCCGATCAACCGGGGATGGTCGTACGGGTGGCACTCTCGTTATCCCCGTACACCGGGTTTAATCGGTGAAAGGGTTAAACATGCCGCCATGGCTTTGTTTCACCCTCAGTAAACTTTTATCATTGTTGCTCACACAGACTAATCTGAAGGATGATACATCTTTCTTTCTTCTGCTGGGCTGACTTAATTGGTTGATGTAGGATATTCCACCACCAGTGGGCAATTTGACCTGAATTTGAAGCCTGATGTGGTCTGTGATGAAATGTTTGGATGTGAAATAGGATACACGTTAAAGGCCACAGTTTACATATATCTATAACAGTATACTGAATTGTGTGTATTGAGGCTGGCAAGTTGGTAATAGCAGTGTAGATAAATGCACTAACAAATGATGGGAAATTAGCATTTCCTATTTCATAAAAACAATTACGGATGGCATATCCCACCAGATTTTGTACTGTGTTATATATACAGTGAAACATACAGCCAAGGGTTCCCGATGGGCAGGACAGTGCACTCGCTGAGCCATCAATAAATAATAAAAAAAATAATTATAAATCATATTTTCATCAGAATTCGGTCAGCTCAGAACTTGCTGGTAACAATGCCCTAATGCACGTTCATGCCAAAAATCAAGGTTCTAATGTCAACGGTTCTCCTTATTTTGCCGACGAAAGGATTCGGATGGACTGACTGACTCACTCATTACCGGACAATTTGCGATCTGTAGCCTACTTTGTAGGAATATATATCTCCATGTGTGGGACTATCCTATTAATTACCATATGTACAAGTACATGTACAGTGACAGAAATCTGTTTAAATACATTTGTAGGTTAACGAGATAATATTGGATTGGAAATCGTTAGGTCACAGTGATATAGCAACTCGTTACCATGAGTGCATAGCCTTGATGTTAATATTCTCTAGTTCCATGGACCCACTGCATTGTTCAAAAAGACCTTGCTGGCAGATGGATTTGCACATCATTGTAGAATTTAGAAATAAACATTGTGCTCTCAGCTGTGCTGACGGCTTCGCTTGTTGAGACAGTTATTTGTAAAAGACCAGTTTACAGATCTCACTTGCATGTCCCACTGTACTCGAATAATTTGTTTCCAGTGGGCAGTTCTCTTGTACATGTAAATGTCAGGGCCTGACCCAGGCTGTTTTTGGACCCATTTACAGGTATGAGTATTTTGGATGCCCAATAGGGTAAACGTATAAATAAAAACAAATATTTCCTTCTTTTAGCCCACCATCACCAGATGGTAGGCTGTTAAATCACCTTTCGTCCGTGGTCAGTCAGTCCGTCCGTAAACAATTCTTGTTATCGAGATTTCTCAGGAACTGCTTTATGGATCTTTCTCAAATTTGGTTCACAGGCTCCCCTTGGGGTCTAGTTGTGCAAGATACGTTTTTTGGTCCGATTCGAAAATCCAATATGGCCACCAGGCAGCCATCTTGGATTTCCCCATGAAACCTTGTTATCGCGATTTCTCAGGAACTGCTGCATGGATCTTTCTCGAATTTGGTACACAGGTTCCCCTTGGGGTTTAGTTGTGCAAGATATCTTCTCTGGTCCGATTCGAAAATCCAATATAGCCACAAGGAAGCCATCTTGGATTTCCCCATGAAACACTGTTATTGCGATTTCTCAGGAACTACTGCATGGATCTTTCTTAAAATAGTTAAATTCGGTACACAGGTTCCCCTTGGGGTCTAGTTGTGCAAGATACCTTTTCTGGTCCAATTCAAAAATCCATTATGGCCACCAGGCAGCCATCTTGGATTTCCCCATGAAACTTTATCGTCATTTCTCAGGAAGTACTGCATGGATCTTTCTCAAATTTGGTACACGGGTTCCTCTTGGGGTCTAGTTGTGCAAGATACCTTTTCTAGTCCGATTCGAAAATCCAATATGGCCACCAGGCAGCCATCTTGGATTTCCCCATGAAACTTTGTTATTGCGATTTCTCAGGAACCACTGCATGGATCTTTGTCAAATTTGGTCCACAGGTTCCCCTTGTCATCTAGTTGTGCAAGATACCTTTTCTGGTCCGATTCGAAAATCCAATATGGCCACCAGGCGGCCATCTTGGATTTCCCCATGCAACTTTATCGTGATTCCTCCGGAAGTACTGCTGGGATCTTTCTCAAATTTGGTTCATAGGTTCCCCTTGGGGTCCAGTTGTGCAAAATACCTTTTTCGATCCGATTCAAAAATCCGATATGGCCATCAGGCGCCCATCTTGGATTTCCCCGCGAAACTTTGTTATCGTGATTTCTCAAGAAGTACTGCATGGATCATTCTGGAATTTGGTACACAGGTCCCACATGGGGCCTAGTTGTTCAAAATACCTTTTTTGGTCCGATTCGAAAATCCAAGTTACGCTTCAAATTAATACGGTATTCCCGAGTTGTGACGTTGCATCACAAGAGTCTGCGGATGAAACGGTGGGACATATTCTATATATATTGACTATAGAGAATATCCGTACCTTCACCTTCCATAGTTCAAATAATTCGGAATTAAAATTTATTTCTTCAAGTTTTCTTTAGTCCATGCAGTTTGCAAGTGAACTGCCCCACCGTTTCGTCTGCCGGTGGGTCGGCTACATGAAGGGACGTTACTCTTGTGACACAACGTCACAACTCGACAACTGTAGACTACTGCATGTTTCGATCCAAGGAAGATAATCAGGATTCAGATACTTTGGAAGTTTTAAATTTACTGCGCGGACCGGATCCCTTCAGTATTAAACCTAGTCCTGTCAGCCAGTTATACGCTGGTCGAAGTGTGAGTGCCAGGCTGTCAAGCAGAGTTGAACTGTTGAAAATGGGCTCAAAAAACAGTGACTGTCTGATCGTTGGAATTGATAAATAAATTGAAATAATGGATGGTATTTGATGCACGATACATCAATTTGAAACCCTGAACATACACTCAGAACATATTTGGCATTTTACAGCTTCAGAAATATATAGGAATCGTAATTCAGCAAAAATAGTGTACCGTAACACTCACGTAAGGAATTTTATCACGTTCAGAATACTACAGATGGACGGTCTGTTTTGCTTCATCTCGACTTAATAACTCGTCTAAATTCTTATAGATGCCACAGTATGTATTCCTGATTACTCGTAGCACAACGATTATTGAATATTTATTTAACATTCCAAGTAAATTTGTAAAAATCCTTTTGTTTACGCGAGTGTGGCTTCCCTCAGCGAGACCAAGCGCCATTCTGAGTCCGTCGAATTCCGCCACAGCGCATCAGGCCTCGAAATTTAAAAAATTTGCGTAACCCAAAAATAGTTCTGGGTCACGATGTTCACGTAACCTATTGTTCGGTTACGTAGGACTAGGTTGCGTAACCCATTGGTTTACAGGTTAGCCAAATTTTTTTCTGGAATTGAAGAAATTGTGTATTATATATTATTATATATATATATTATTACAATAAAATACAAAATTGTTTTGAGAGTCCTTGAAACAGCAGCTGACGGCAATATTCTCAAACTGCGATGTAACATGTGCAACGTATTCGTCAGAAATTCAGCAAGAAGCACCCAGGCATGGAATAAAAGGGACGGTGTTGAAAAAAATAAAATGTGAAATGTGTAGAAAGTAAAACAAAAGCAGACAAAACTTTTCTAAAGTCATCGTGAAATGACCACTTCTGGAATGTTTTTATGTTCACAGAATCAATTTTCGCTTTTGAGCCGTTTTGCATATCGAACCTGCGGTCCGGTGGATCCGGAGATGAGAAATTCGATTTCCATCCACTTCCGTGTGCGTGCTGTCCCGCGCTGTAGAATTGACCCACATTTGATTGGATGAATTCAGGCTTTGTATGTTGGGAGTTGTGTCCCCTTGATATCGCATGCTTCCATTTTTATGCGCCATCAGAATGTCAGTTTTTTTCGTTTCGAACCTCCGTGTTTTTATTTCTTTCTGATGCAAAATCACACGTTCATGATACTAATTCCATAATAAAAACGTGTATAAACTCCGAAGCATGATTCGAAGATACCATAGAGGAGAAATATAGACCGGTAAGGCAGCGATTGATGACTGTTACTGGGCCGGTCGCCCAGACATTTTCAATGGCACTCGTCATACCGTAGCGCAAGTCGATTTTTTACGTAACCGATTATTCGTTCTGCAGAATTTACAACCACGTAACCGACACGTAACCGATCGTTTCGGTTACGCCAAATTTCGAGGGCTGGCGCATGCGTAACTTTATGTTAATGACCAGCTGGAGCAGTTTGACCAATCAGGAAGTCGGGTTACGTCAGGTGATCAACATTTTCGCGGGTTATTGAAGTTGAATGGAAAGGATTCGAAACACATGACCATTTTCACCCAATAAAATCGACGCATTTTTACTACGTGACACGAAAAAAGTTGTGAAAGAATGAAAGCAGAGTTGTTGCCCTTCAATTTGACATCTTTAACGTGGGGAGGGGCTCACGGGTTTTCGTTGCAGAAGCTTGTAAACAAGGTGCGTTTTTACACGTTTCAACAAACTTTTCTGAATAAATGACGCTCTGTTTTACATTTGTGGACGATCATCACATAACTAAGCGTCTTTTTTAGTAATAAAAAGAGAACTCACGTGAAATGATTAATGAAATAATAAGTTTGTAGTTGGAGTAAGCCGTGTCTGGTTTTTTTTTTCCACACGTGGCTCTAAATTCTTTCGAAAAACGATCAAACATCCGACAGTTTCTCGGAACGTATATATCCGGAGTCGACACTGGGAACTTGACAGTCGAGCAACGTGTATATACGGAGTTGACAGGACACGGGTTAAGTATTGTACAATCTTACTATTTTCGAGCATATCTCAAATTAGCCCAGTAAACAGAACAGAATTAACTTTCGTTCCTAATTATAAAATCTTAAGTATGTTTCATAGCTCATGCCAATGTGTCAAAGAGATTCACTTCCAGTACCCAATGATGACACGTGCCAATAAAAAAATAAACTAAAATACTACAAAACGAAGACGAAGGATCCTCTGTACATGTACATTCACTTTCAGACTAACTTAGCTCATTTCTCTTGTACTATAACAACCGACATAAGTACAGTTTCTAGAAATCTTGAAACTCCTGAAACTTAGAAACATGTTATCTTGGTGTTTGCCAGTGTCCCTTTTTCGATCTTTTTCGCTCAGATTCGAAATTCTGTAAACAAAATTACAAATCAATTGCTTGTTCCTAGTAACAATGGACAAAAAGATCCTCTTGTCATTAGCTAACATGTACAATTATCGGACAATGGTGGGCGCCAAGATCCTTCAGGATCTCTCATTTACAATTTTATTTTCTCTGAACATGTTGAAACCAATGTGCATGTAGTGCTGCTTAAATCAAGTTGTCAGGCTGCATTTCAGAGCATTTACTACTATAAAGCTTCCATGGATTTTCTGGCTTTGAAATATGAAACCATATGAAATTAGAATTCCTGCTGTGGCACATGAGTAGTGTAACTAACGTCACAGGACCTACGAAGTAGGGTTTGATATGATTTAAGTGTACACCTTGACCTAAGACTGACCATTTCCATGGTCGTAGGAGGCATTGAGACATGTTTTTGCCAATTTCGAGGTTTCTAGGTCACCTAAGTAGGTCAGATATTGGGTCAGAAAGTAGGTCACCTTGACCCAATTAGGTCAGGTCACACTGACATCAACCTAATTAAGTGCATTTCCATGGTCTTAGGAGGCATTAGGACATGTTTTTGCCAATTTCGAGGTTTATAGGTCCCCTAAACAGGTCAAATTTCATCAAAAGCAGGTTAGATCAGAACTTGCTGGAACAGTCCCCTAATGCACATTCATGCCAAAAATCAAGATTCTAATGTCAACGGTTCTCCTTATTTTGCCAGAGAAATGATTAGGATGGACTGACTCATTACCAGACAATTTGCAAATGAGAGCGTACTTCATAGGAAAATTATTGTTCCATTGAAATATTCCCTATTTAACACAATATAAAAACTGCGGAGGCAAAGTTACTTTTGCCACGACATTTGCCTCAGCATTGTGGCAAATTGGGTGGACTGATTGGTGTAGTATTTCAACAATTTCTTTAAAAATACAGATTTGCACATGTTAGCTCTTCCTGAAGGTAATACTAGAGAGTTAAGCACACCTGTCCAGGTGAAACAGGAAGTCATTTACATTTCCTCAATCAGATTACCTGTGATCAGTTTCACATTGCGATGACATCAATTTCCCGGTACTGGTATATAGATTTATTTATCGCCTGTGTTCAACCATTTTAGGCCATCCACAATAATATTTCTGTTTGCAGTAACCCTACCTACCCTTATATTCTGTTTGCAGTAACCCTACCCACCCTTATATTCTGTTTGCAGTAACCCTACCCACCCTTATATTCTGTTTGCGGTAACCCTACCCACCCTTATATTCTGTTTGCAGTAACCCTACCTACCCTTATATTCTGTTTGCAGTAACCCTACCCACCCTTATATTCTGTTTGCAGTAACCCTACCCACCCTTATATTCTGTTTGCAGTAACCCTACCTACCCTTATATTCTGTTTGCAGTAACCCTACCCACCCTTATATTCTGTTTGCAGTAACCCTACCCACCCTTATATTCTGTTTGCAGTAACCCTACCTACCCTTATATTCTGTTTGCAGTAACCCTACCCACCCTTATATTCTGTTTGCAGTAACCCTACCCACCCTTATATTCTGTTTGCAGTAACCCTACCTACCCTTATATTCTGTTTGCAGTAACCCTACCTACCCTTATATTCTGTTTGCAGTAACCCTACCTACCCTTATATTTTGCAGTTAAAAAAAAGTTTGGGTAGGTATTTCTTTTTATTTCTATGTTTTTCAGCAGAACTACAAAAAGGTCAAAAATTGACAATAATTAACAAAAGAAATAAAATTCCTGCCTGCCCTACCTACCTACCCAATTTTTCTGAAGTTGGTTTATAGTGGAAACACAATATTATGGTGGATGGCCTACATGTAATATGCATTACAACATCCAGTAGAGTATTAGCCCTGTATTTTAAGAGTTGAAAGATCAATGATAGCGTATTTACACGTATCATGATCTGTACTGATCAGGGGTTTAGCCAGAATCAGGAAACAGGGCGTCTCATCCATGTACTATCACAGGACAAATTGGCCGGGGTGCAGGGGCGGGCTAGGCCCCGGAAGCCCCAGGGGTTTAGATGCTCTGAGATGCATTCTAGGGCATTTCTGGCCATGCAGAGAGCACAACTCTAAGCCTCTTTCTACATACTTTCTGGTCATTTTATGCAGTATAAAAATGGAACAAAATGATCACTATCACTCTCCTAAATTTTCAAGGAGAGTTTTGATCACTCTCCTCAAAATTGCCAATGCAATGAAGAATGATATTGGAGAGAGTGATCACTCACGCAAACCAGAATCCAGGAGAGTGATCATATATTGTTTTAATTTTAAATTATATTTAACATTTGTTCAGTTTTCATTATATTTTTAGTTTTGTCTGTTCATTTGTATTCATACATGTAGATTCACCGGGGTTTTTTTGCTTTTATTTAATGCAGATTCAATATAGCCACTAATGAAGTTTTGCAAAACCCAAAACCAAATAAACACTTGAAAAGGAAACATCGTTGTTGTTGCGTTTTGGTCAAAACAATAACCTGAGATTATTTCTTGTCTTGTCACTCCAAGCCCCTATCCGACCTATCTGATGATGCACTGCATATTTGCATTGTATTAATATCGGCGTGAATGAGCCAGGGAAACGTGTTAGTCCATGCTTGCGATAACTATGTCAGTTTTGCGTTTTTAGCAACCGAACTGGTGATGGTGACGGATCTCGCCGGTTTCTCTTTCGCGGGTCACATAACACTTGCCAGTCGGCCGGCAGTTGGTTCATCGTCATCCCTCGATTCCTCGGTGTCAGAATCCGACGTATATGACTGTACATTCTCCTTGCTGAAGAAATCTATCAATAATAGGCCTCGTTCGTTTTGACATCTTGCCGCTTTGCAATTCTCTCGCAGAGTAAAAACCAGTCTCCACGCAGATAGATTGATTTGTTTGGGTATGATATCGTAGTACCCTTGTGCAGAGAGCTGAGAGACCACATTCTCAGTGGCTTAATTATGCTGTAAACTGCATACGGTAGTGGGTTGGAAAATCTACGCGCGTGTCAAATGATTTGAGAAAACCTTTAGGAACAGGGTTGCCCTCGTTTTCAAGCTCATGCCTTGGAATACTCCGACTCTAGGGGATTTCCACGTGGTCAACGTCCAACAATCCACAACAACTATACAACAACCACGTTTGGGTTAGTTTTTCCACGGGTTTTTGCTGGATTATTTGTCCTTGGAAAGCACACCGTCTCGGGGATATGCATTAAACATTACAAATAAAGAATAACCGTCCCGTTCTTGAACTGGCCGTCTCAATGTCACACACTGCGGTTGGCCGTCTCAAAGACGGCGAGACGCATTGCTGACTAAACCTATGGTACTGATAGTCCTGTGCACATGGATCTCAGCCACTCATCATCATCTGTTGCTAAATGATGCGGAGTAGGCTCAGAAAGTCACAAGGCAATAAGGCAAAACAAAATAATGTGTGTTTCCAGTGCCCGACCCTATGATGAAAACATGCCTACATGTACTCTAAATCTTTTTGTGAAATTTACGAAAAAAGAAATGGTCAAAATCTGACAACCGGGACCCTGTTCATAACCATGAGCACGACCAGTGGTGGGAGGTTATACTTTTTCCAGATCAAACTGGTGAACATGCCGACTGAAGTGATCTGAGTAGTGCATTAATAACAAGAGATTACAGCTATCATCCATTGAATAATTTCCATGCAGAAAATCCTTTTCATGGGACAGAGGATTATTTGTCTCATACAATATATATATTTCCTCATACAAAACTGAGCTATACGATGGTATGAATATATGGGAAGGAACTCAGGTATGGGAACTATTGAATATTCATTCATTCAATGGAATGTTGAAACTAAACATGGAAGATCCTCTAAACTATGAAGAGAAAGACACTTCCCAGACCAGATAGGAACCGTATGAAAAATTATGATCTGCTCCATCAAGAAAATAATGGAACAAATTTTTTAACGCTTTTACTACATGTACCTACCCTAAAAAAAGACCACAACATTTGGAGTAAAATAAAGAAAGAAAAAAACTGTTTGCAGGGTGCTTAAAATTTGTCCTTGCATCATGTTGTGTGTTGACAATATGCTGGGCAGATACATGTACATGTAGGCAGGAATAAATTTGACATTCTGCAGATGGTCTGCAGACTGTTAGAATATGTCACACAAAAGTAGCTTCCTTCTTGGATGGCTCATACTTTTTTCATACCATATGCAGACTATCGGATCTCAAACCAGTCTTTTGAACTTAGCAAGTTGCTTACCACAGGATGTGTCCAAATACAATATACACGTCACATACATGTGTATCTAGTCTGTAGACATTACAGTTTATACATATGTCTGCAGACCTTATAGTGTATACATTATACAGTCTGCAGACTTCACAATGTGAACATTTATAGTCTGCAGATGGTATGAGGATGGTTACTTGTTGGCTCCACTGCACAAATTTCGGACCTGATCTAAGCTATTTTAGTTTGGGCAGTCATCATGGTCATACAGGATGCATAGTGAAGTTCATGCAGGCGGCCATGGTGTGGGTCTGTTGGACTGCTGAAGCTCTTGGAGTATTAACAATAAATGGTCTAAAGTACAATTTGACAACTTGATATTTACAGTTACAGTTTTGCTTGCATTGCTATTGGTTTCAGCATGTTCAGAGAAGAAATTTGCAAAAAAAAAAAAAAAAAATATTTTAACGTGTGGCCCTGAATGTACAAAATTGAGTGTGTCTACATCATGATGACATTATTGTGTAGCTGCTTTACTTTGGCATGATCAGCTAGCAAAACCTCATTTTGTTCTTCCCACTATCCAGGTTGAAATTAGTATTCGATTGAAAAACATACATGTACATGTATGTTTAGTAAAGTTAGAAGTATCTCCAACGTCAGCACAATAATAGAAGTGGTTATCCATAAATGTAAGAAAACAAGAGCAGCTGGAATTAACTGATACATACATGTGTGTTCATCAATTATTAATTAGCTTCTTATTCTAATCTTAAGTCTGCATGTCCATTCCATACATTTGACCATGCAGTGAAATGGGGATATATACATTGAGGATACCGTGATTACTTTTTCCGTTTTATGGTGCGTTTGTGGTCTAGTCATCATCCGAACGCATGGCACGATCATACGTAGAAACTTCTGCTCGTAGCCATGCGGTAACGGGTGCTATCTGCGTGTAATAGGGCGTTTCACAAATGGTCACATCCGACTGGTCCCGTTACATCCGACATCGGTGCAATCGCATTCATACAACGAAGACACACCTCCAGAAAGCGATCGATTGAAACGATCCCATGGTGGGCCTCGACGTGCCCCCATCACAAAATAAAAAAGCATATCATTTTCCTGTGGTCTGTCGCCGATTTTATTTTGTTTTTAAATATGTTAGGCCGTTTGTAATATGATTTAACAAAGAAGCATGCTCCACTAGAGTCAGAAATAAAATAGCTAATTCGCACAACTTCGTTTTGGTCTCGCGTAGACTCCCCCAGTCTTGCGCCTCGTGAAACTGACATCTCTGCACGTCTAAGAAATATTTGAATACAGATAATTTCATTGGCTGGTTTAAATGGGGCCGACATTTGACTCATGCTTTGGGAACAACTTTCGAACTCGATTATCTCCCTCTAGATAGATGACGCCGTGTGAAATACATGCCGAATCACAGCGGTACTCTAAGGGTAGTGTTAAGTGAAACGTGAAATGCCCTTAGCAAGCTAAGATGTGGTCTAGTTATCTCTTTTGCGCATGTGCAGTGCACCAATAACTGAGATAACAAGACTATACTCAGGGCAACAGATAGGAATTTATTGCAGGTTCCAATCCCAAACTCCCAGTTCGCATTCGTAATTTGTTTTTGAGGATCCAATTTTCGTTAGTGAATTCGGCGCAAATACATGTAGCCTATGATCAGTCACAAACTAGAGGTTTATTAGCATAACATTCAATACCCAGCTATGCAATCAGATCGATATTTAGGTTCTCAGAATCTTTTTCTAGGAGTATTTCCTTCAGAAATCCTTTCAAATTGAACAACAACAACACTTTCATATTTTTATTTCATTTGAGTTTGGGCATCAGATGTTTTGAGCGCCCATACGTTATCCGGAACTAAATCGGCTCTAGATGCAGCCCTGATAATGCACTGTGAGATGGCTTGTAAAAGTAATTTTGATCTCTGATCATGTAGGCCCTACATGTACATATTATTCTCTTCTTTGGTTCTTTTGTATTCACTTTTTACTCCCACATACATTGTATTCTGAGTCTTTGTTCCATATATATATATATGATCGCGATGGCGTATGATTAATAATCAATGATACATGTATGTAGGCCTGCATACATGTAGGATAATCCAAGTATTGGGAAGGAATTGCTATTAATTGACGGTGTGTAGAAGTCACGTCTTTGTTTACACTGTTAATAACTATAATATTAAAGCTACAGCAGTGCAGTTCATTGATTGTGAGTAGAGTTAACTCCACAGTAATTGAGAAAACGGAAACATGGCAGTTGGAATCTGTTCACCCTCTGACCTCACAGGAAGGAAGAGAGTTGTGTAACTGTGGTGAGATGTGACCTCGTATCTACCATTTATATATATCCAGTGTGCCTTGTGTACCTGAGACCTGGCCATCAAATGAACAGTGAATAAATCCAGCAATAGATCATTTTCTAATTAGTATAACCTGTCTTCTAAACCAGTGTTGTCAACATTAAACATTCACACTCACTTCAGGAAAGCAAATTATGCGATGCTGTGAACAAATCTAATAGAAATCATCAATATGTTTCCTACATTGTTGATGGGACGCAGACGAAAGTATTGTCCTATTAATCACAGGATTCTGCTCTATAAATAGTCTGAAATACATGTAAGCACTGTAAAATGGTAATCTGCCCTTTCCACATTAATCCTTGGTGCACAGCACGTGGGCCACTGCATGAGCTCTGGTTCATTCTCATGATCTTTCCTCTATGTTTATAACGGATGAGTTTTTCAACTGTTGATAACCGGTGTAAATATGGTACCGTAATATGGATAAAATGTTCCTACTATTCCAAGAAAGGACCAATAAGCTTACATTTATGATAATTTTGGCAACTTCAGGTTGAAAATATACCAGTTATCATCAATTAAAAATATATTCTTTGTTAAAGAGATAGTGCCCCGATTGACGAGCTGGAGCTCATGTGGCCAGCCACATGTCAGTGTACCGCCCGCTGCCATAGAAACCAGACAGTTCAGGGATTCAGTTGAATTAAAGTGCATATGGCCCATTGGGAACTTTGGCAGTTGACTGCTTGTCGCTGTCGGTTTCTGTTTTGTTTGTAAATGTTCCATGAAGATGTTCTTCTAAATTATGCTTGCTGATTTGATTTTGCTTGCAGAAAACAGATGTGATGGTGAAGTTAGTAGATGAAGTAATGACAAAAACACATGAATTCCTCCAGCCTAATCCAGGTAACTTATCAAAGCGTTATATGATACGGTACTGTTAGTGTCCAATGGTTAAATGTATGATAAAAACATGGCTTCAACAAGTGTTGGTTTCTTTCGTATTTTATTACAATAACTTTCTCTCTCATATGAAAAATGTATACTTCACATTTGTCAGTGGCTCTAAACAAAGTCTTGATCATGTTTTTCCATCCCATTCAAATCAGCATCCAGAGCCAAACTAGTAGCTGTCAATTCTATATCCAAACTTCGTGGTCAGACAAAACATACGATGTACCCACAACCCGAGGGAAACCTAGGGGAGACAATGGTGAAATATGGCAAAGACTTGGGAGAAGAAACCCCTTTTGGTGAGTTCATATGCTTTCCATTATCATGTGAGATACCATCTTCATTTTCTCCAGCCAATTTCTACGTTCCCACTTCGAACCTGCCTTGATTTATCTGACCCCCTTCAGTGTTCATAATCTGAGGTGTTGATTTCATCTACGAACATGAGACGAACCAATCAGAACGTATACACGTCGATTGTGAGTAGAGTGACATCATCCTCTATTTGCGACGTCCTTCCTCGTAATATCGTGTTTGTATCAGCCCACTATATAGGTCAGCCAATCAATAACCCTCAAGTGCAACCCATTTCGGATTTAAAATGTGTTCAAGGTCAGTGACGTCTCGTGTCTATTTATAAGTTCTTTGAACATTGAAGGGGGCCAGATATATCGAAGTTCAAAGTGGGAACATAGAAATTCACTTGATAAAATGAAGATGGTGAGATACTACATGCATGACATGTAGAAGAATAAATACTGAATGATCAGACTGAGATGGCCAGGGGCAGATACAGCTTTTTAATTTGGGCGCCTTTTGAGAAATTTTTTTTTGACAGGCAATTTACGTCTTGATTTCGCCGCTTCATTTCTGAAGTGACAAACGCAAACGTGAGTAAACCATCTCAAAATTAAATACAAAACCTAAATTTGCTGCATAATAAACTAAAATACCTGGATTTTTTTGTTGTAATTTGGGCGTTTTTCCTTTCTTAATTTGGGCGTTTTTAGACCTCGTTTATTTTGGGCGCCTCATAAAGGTATAAAATAAGGCCTGTATCTGCCCCTGGATCATGGTGACCTGTGGTTCGCATAATAAGGCTTGGTTTTCCATGAAAACCTGATTTGAATGAAATGTACAAGAAAAATAACTTTGGATTCCCATAGATCCCTGTTGTGTAGAAGTCTTCTCTTCATGCAATATTTACGCTATCATAAAAACCTAATGGGGTCCGTATACATGTACATGGTACCTTCAAGGAAATTGTATTCATAAGTTTGTGTACATGTACCTCCATCATACAATTTAGCATAACTTGTTTCCAGGTTACCATCATGATCATACATGTAGCTATACTATGTACATGTACATGGAAGCCCAGCTGTCCTCCAGCTTCCTTATTGCTGTGATAAGATACATATAAATGAGATGTTTACTGGGATCTGTTTAATCAGGTGAACCAAAGGCAATGTCTATTTCTCTCCCACATCCCCCGCTTTCAGTAAGGACTTTCAATTATCTTCCCACTACTGGATTAAAAACCATCACCATTGTAGAGCTGTGAGATGATAATTGAGGCTAAAGGGCTCACGATTTATCAATCAATCATGAAATAGGTTATCGGTAGGTTGAGAGCATTGTGGCCAGCTTCTATATCCCTCTTCACATTAGCCCAGCCAGGCAGATCAACACGCCACCACTGTAAATATCATGTTATATATGACCCATACCACCACTGTAAATATCATGTTATATATGACCCATGTCCAGATATTGTCCGGGCATTGAACAAGTATTGCTAGGCATTTCTCAAGCTTAATGTTGAAGGTATATCAAGCCAAATGTGATACAATCATCATGCTGTACAGGGATCGCTTTGGTGTATAAGCTCAGCTGTGGTGAACAGTCTGTTGCTTTATGAACATTAATTTATGGGGCTCAGCCTATGGTATTTCAAGTCTTTGTTTTCGGACAATATGGCAAACCCTCTAATAATTCAATCACAGGAAGTGAAATTTGCCACCATAAAATCTGGGGGTGATCAATTTATTAGAACAAGAATTTGACAAAATTATTCCAAATCATGCATATAATCCACTATATCTTCATTAGGCCTTTTGTTTTTTATTTGTTGGTTCACGGATTTGAGTGATGAAAAAACCAGGTCGACAGGAGGGAAAAAAAAAAAAAACACTGTCACACACACAAAATTACACTCATAGTGTAATAACTTCGATACAGCCGAATACAGTTGTAACACTATGGGGGTACATGTATAATGCAGGAGTCAAGCAACCCCCCCCCCCCCCAACCTCGGGGTTTAGTGGGGACTTAGCAAATGAGAGTTGTTAAAATGCTTGAACGCCCTACCCTCTGGGGCAAAACATTGAAGTGAATCCCCACCTAAACTTCAACCAAATACAACTTATGTCCCATTCCTAAGTAAAAGAAATATTAACTCAATACGAACATAAACAGGACTGAATACATGTGAAAGCCCCACTCCTCCCTGGGGTGTAAACATGTTGTGAATCCCCAGGTAATGCCCCACTAAACCCGACCCTTGCCCGAGGTTGGGGGGGGGATTTCATTTGACTCCTGCATAATAGCATGTAGAAGACACAGAAAAAAAAATATATGCACTTTGCGGTATGTTCAATGAAAGGACATTGATGTCTTCAAAGTGGTTTGACAAGACAAGACTCCTCTGGTTTTGCTGTCTTTTTTCAACATCCTCTCAAAAGAAAACTTTGATGACCAGAGTTTGTGAAGTTGTATTTAGTGCTGACCACAGTTTCTGAACTTGTAAATAATTATTGGTCCAAGGGTCATAATTGGGGGCATGTTGTTGTATCTGCAAGATATCTGTATTTACTGATATTGACTAATTGTACAAAAGTTTCGAACATTTTTGATAAAAATGGACGTCCTTTCGGCTGTGAAAAATACATACTAGATTCGGCATCAACAACATGCTACCATGCACCCATGGCCCTTAAATCACGAAATATAGGCCCCCTATATTGGAGTTACGAAAAGCGAATGTATGAAGATCGTGACCTTTCATTCGGGAGGGCATCTCTTCTCTTCGCCATATCCATCATAATGGAACAGCTCGCCTGGGTCTGGCATCCTTGTCAGATAGGATAACTTGAAGGAATTTACTGACATCGGGGTAGACATCGGGGTAGACATGTCACATTCAGAGACGGCACCATCTTCATGTTTTGACGACTTCACGGAGGAAAGCGTGTCAGCCGACGTAATACATTTGCAGACGATGTCCCCAACCGTATCGCTGCCGCTCGTTACATTGCTGAAAAGATCTAGTCTTGACTTCCGCCCCTTTCTTTACGACGACACAGATGTAAAAACTGCTGCGTAAAAACTGCCCGCCATTTTGTGACAGCGCGCCACAACAACTTTACAGAATTATCTCCCTTGGAAGGTCCAAAATAGACTCGTACCTAGCCCTCAACTCACACGCACCGTTGGGGTCTAGTTAGCGACAGGCATTTTGTATTCTCTGATTGGCTGAATTACCGGTCTAAATCTAGACCGGTAAATAGACCAATGTCAATATGTGTTGTTGTTGTTCGTGTGTATCTAGTGACCAGTACTCGTCTATGGTGCGATAAAGGGCCTTGAACGCTACGGCCACCAATCCACCAAGTATTATATAGATCCTTTGTAAGATTTGATGAGCGATGAGCGATTATGGTAGGTTTCCTAAATAAAGCCCTCGCTTCTACGACTACCACGACGTCCAGCAAGACGGTACATCTTCGGAAAATTTATGACCTATTCCAAGGTTCTTAGCGTGACATGTTCATGATCAGGTCAGGGGATTTGCAGCATTTCTGTTCTTCATTCAATACATAGTACTGTTCATACGCCCTATGATATGTACTTTTGTTGCTAACATTATGCAAGTTTTGTTGTTAAAAAAATAAAACTGAACGTACTTGTAGGCCTACTCGTTTGAAGCAGCAGACATTATAAATTTAGTTGACCTAGATTCTGCATTGAAGATCAACCATTGAAACGCGGAAAACAACGAATTACGTCAATTATACAGTATTTTCGCCTTCATGTTGTCTGATCGTACTAGTCTTGTTTATCTGATGATGCTAAACAATAATGATCTTGTGAACTTTGGGATAGGCCTAGGTCATAAATTTTCTGAAGATGTACCATTTTGCCGACGTCCAAACAAGCATGTAGACTCGTACCCAGCTCCAATTCGCTATCGCTCTATGGAGACTAGTTATCGACAGGCATTTTAAATCAGCACTGCACAGTGATTGGCCCATGGTATTCTCAGCAAAATGGTACATCTTCAGAAAATTTATGACCTATCCCAAAGTTCACAAGATCATTATTGATTAGCATCATCAGATAAACAAGAATAGTACGATCAGACAACATGCAGGCGAAAATATGGTATAATTGACGTAATTCGTTGTTTTCCGCGTTTCAGTGGTTGATCTTCAGTGCAGAATATAGGTGAACTAAATTTCTAATGTCTGCTGCTTCAAACGAGTAGGCCTACAAGTTCAACGTTCAGTTGTATTTTTTTAACAACAAAACTTGCATAATGTTAGCAACAAAGTACATATCATAGAGCTTGTGAACAGTACGGGTATCCGACCAGTTATCGGACAATTTTCGCGGTTTATTTGGAATATATAAAAAAGTACTTCTTGAAATGACATGAAAACTGACACGATGATTGCTGAGCTCGTCGGCTATCTTCCGTTATGAATTCCGCGCATGACGTCACTCCCTTCCGCACGTGCGAGAGCTATTTTTAACTCGACTTTCCAGCTCAGTTCCCGCTGTGGACAGTACCAGTTATCGGACACCCATCGTGGACAAGAATTTGACGTTGAAGTACAATGTATTTTCAAGTTTTGTGCATGGCAATCGTAGCTACCTATAATTCTATATTTTGCATAACAATTAGAAATGATCTCTACTTTGTTCTGACATATTATTGCCTTCTCATCACGAGCACAACACGTGCGCTCGAGATGCGTGTCCGATAACTGTCCTGTCCGATAACTGGTCGGATACCCGTACTATGTAGTGAATGAAGAACAGAAATGCTGCAAATGCCCATGTACATGTCACGCTAAGAACCTTGTGGTAGGTCATAAATTTTCCGAAGATGTACTGTCTTGCGGTAGTCGTAGAAGCGAGGGCTTTATTTAGGAAACATACCATAATCGCTCATCGCTCATCAAATCTTACCAAGGATCTATATAATACTTGGTGGATTGGTGGCCGTAGCGCTCAAGGCCCTTTATCGCACCATAGACGAGTACTGGTCACTAGATACACACGAACAACAACAACACATATTGACATTGGTATATTTACCGGTCTACATTTAGACTGGTAATTCAGCCAATCAGAAAATACAAAATGCCTGTCGCTGACTAGACCCCAACGGTGCGTGTGAGTTGAGGGCTAGGTACGAGTCTAGCGCGATGTCTCCAGATACATCGTGTCTAACGTTTCACTCTTCGACAGTATATATTTTTGTATACCTCAGCCTTTCCACTGAGTCATCCTGTCGAGAATTGCGATTTTTTTTATCAGAGGATACAATAATAAGGTCAGTAGCAAATTTGTACGTCGGCGGAAATAAAAAAGGACAAAATCGTGATTGATTTTTTTTTCCACTTTTCGGAAAAAGTGAGTCGGCGGATCCGTGAACCAACAAATAAAAAACGAAAGGCCTTATTGCAATGATTTAAGAGGGT
Source organism: Hanleya hanleyi (assembly GCA_036873755.1). Classification (NCBI taxonomy): domain Eukaryota; kingdom Metazoa; phylum Mollusca; class Polyplacophora; order Lepidopleurida; family Hanleyidae; genus Hanleya; species Hanleya hanleyi. The sequence goes on from JAVTVY010020276.1 coordinate 72,482, forward strand.
GATCAAATTAGAAATGCCAATTGAATTTTGTCTCCAATGTTTAGAGTGATTGAATTTTTATAGGGGGAATGAATTATTAGAGGGATTAACTAACATATATAGACTTAACAGATTCTTCTCTGATCTGGTACTTGGATACCCTGTCACAAGATACAAGTATTCATTGTTATTCACCTGTTGGTAGTACCACCTGGTGGCCATGTTGAACTTTGTTGGTAGTACCACCTAGTGGCTGTGTTGAACTTCGTTGGTGGTACCACCTGGTGGCCATGTTGAACTTTGTTGGTGGTACCACCACAGTGTCCATATTGAACTTTGTTGGTGGTACCGCCTGTTGGCCATGTTGAACTTTGGTGGTAGTACCACCTGGTGGCCATGTTGAACTTTGTTGGTGGTACCACCTGGTGGCCATGTTGAACTTTGTTGGTGGTACCGCCTGGTGGCCATGTTGAACTTTGTTGGTAGTACCACCTGGTGGCCATGTTGAACTTTGTTGGTGGTACCACCTGGTTGCCATGTTGAACTTTGTTGGTGGTACCACCTGGTGACCATGTTGAACTTTGTTGGTAGTACCACCTGGTGGCCATGTTGAACTTTGTTGGTAGTACCACCTGGTGGCCATGTTAAACTTGTTGGTAGTACCACCTAGTGGCCATGTTAAACTTGTTGGTAGTACCACTACAGTGTCCATATTGAACTTTGTTGGTGGTACCACCTTGTGGCCTTTGTTGGTGGCCCCATGGATTGACCCAGTATGTCATTGTGCACACTCCAGGTCATGGTAAGAATAGGACTTGGCCCCTCAGTAGTATCTCGCCTTACGAAGTAAAGGGGAAATATTGTGGGGGGGGGGGGATGTCGTCGCCTGTGTCAGTGTCCCCGACCTGGAAATGATAAGGTTTTAGCAAATTATGGGAGGTGGATATTCCACTGGGGGTTCAGTTATAGCGCTATCCCTGGGGATTCCATGGGTGCTCCAATGTTAAAATCCCTATGATAGAGTTTTTCGTTTAGCTGAAGTGCACATGTACATAGAAAGTTGCAGTTGTGAGCTGTCACTGGATGATTATCAAACTTGATACAATTCGTCTAATGATTAGAGGATGTACCTGTACTATGTTTTAGATGAAATATTAATTTTTATCCAAATTATGGCAATTGATTGAGTTTTTTGTTTAGCAAAATTGTAGGCCTCCTACATACATAGAAAGTTTACTGCAGTTGTCAACTGTCAATGGAGGATAAGGATTCTTGATACACATGTTTCTTATGATTGGAGGATGCACCTGTGCTATTTATGAGATGAAATATTAATTTGTGTCCAAATTATGAGGTTTTGAACCTAGTAATTTGTTAGACAAAAATGTACTGAAAAGTTTTCTGAATTTGTCAGGTTTCGTTGGATGGTTATGAAACTTGGTAGACATATTTCATATGATTAAAGGATGTGCCTGTGCTATTTTTGAGATGAAATATTAATTTTTGTTGAAATTTTGAGGGTTTCGTCTTAGTGATAATGTACGGTACATACATATACACCTGTACATGAAAAGTTTGCTGAAGCCGTCAGCTTTCATTGGATGAGTTTGACACTTGCTACACAAGTTTAATGTGATTCGAGGATGTGCATTTGCTATTTAAGAAATATGACATAAAATATGAATTTTGGTCCAAATTATCGCAGTTTAGACTTTGAACATTTCCATTGATAAGGTTTTTGTCCGGCAAAAAATTACATGTACCCCCTGTGCATGGAAAGTTTGCTCTACATATGTTTTCAATACTGCTGCAACTCCAGCGGGAGACCCTGCAAGGCAAGATGTTTGGGTTCTCAGAACGCTTGTTTCAACACATATTTATTCAGGTCATCATCAGAAATGGCATTGACATGAAAAATATATGTCAAAATATTGAACAACAAAATGCTTTCGCTAATATTTTTGGAGTCATCGTCCTCCTGTATTATGCCAAGTTAATCAGTGGACCCCAAAGCTGCTCATGTTGTAGAACTACATGTACATGTAGAAGGGATCAAAGTTCTGCTTCTGCCAGTTGATCTACTTTTACCAGGCTAAGAGGTCATGTACAAATGGATGAGTTTGACAAAAACCTTACTAGAGTTAAGGAGTTGCACAACTACAATACAAGATCGGCAGCAAATGGCCTGTTATCACTCACTCAGAACCATCTTGAAACAGGGAAACGTACTCTCAATAATGACTGCAGAAGTGCCATGTTGTACAATTCCTTGCCTAGTAGTTACACAAGCTACATCTGATCATTTTAAAAGATATATATTTTAAATTTTTAAATGCCCCTTAAAAGGATCATCGGACCAATAGGGTATCAATGTCTGTATATAGTTCTGTCTCATATTCTTATGGTGTATTTTTATGATATTTTTACATAATTCTGTGATAGTGTTATAGTTTATTACTGTGGTGTGGCTGTGAGCATGTAACAGGGCCCTGTGGGAGAGCAGTGTTATAGTTTATTACTGTGGTGTGACTGTGAGCATGTAACAGGGCCCTGTGGGAGATCAGTGTTATAGTTTATTACTGTGGTGTGACTGTGAGCATGTAACAGGGCCCTGTGGGAGATCAGTGTTATAGTTTATTACTGTGGTGTGACTGTGAGCATGTAACAGGGCTCTGTGGGAGATCAGTGTTATAGTTTATTACTGTGGTGTGACTGTGAGCATGTAACAGGGCCCTGTGGGAGATCAGTGTTATAGTTTATTACTGTGGTGTGACTGTGAGCATGTAACAGGGCCCTGTGGGTGATCAGTGTTATAGTTTATTACTGTTGTGTGACTGTGAGCATGTAACAGGGCCCTGTGGGAGATCAGTGTTATAGTTTATTACTGTGGTGTGACTGTGAGCATGTAACAGGGCCCTGTGGGAGATCAGTGTTATAGTTTATTACTGTGGTGTGACTGTGAGCATGTAACAGGGCCCTGTGGGAGATCAGTGTTATAGTTTATTACTGTGGTGTGGCTGTGAGCATGTAACAGGGCTCTGTGGGTGATCAGTGTTATAGTTTATTACTGTGGTGTGACTGTGAGCATGTAACAGGGCCCTGTGGGAGATCAGTGTTATAGTTTATTACTGTGGTGTGGCTGTGAGCATGTAACAGGGCTCTGTGGGAGATCAGTGTT
>JAVTVY010020279.1:0-71543 GCA_036873755.1 Hanleya hanleyi
CGACAGGGGGCGCCACCAGCTCAAGGTTATGGATTGCATCAGCATTGGCTGGATGCCAACATTTTTGTCCCCACCGGGTAAAATTTAAGGGGGTACTTGGTCGATGGGGAGGAAAACTACCTCAAACACAGAAGAGTTCCAATGGGGAGGTAACTCTTGATGCACTTTTGTGATTTTTGGCAAATGCCGGGTTATCTTTCCTGATTCGAACATTTGCATATTAAATCTATACAGGAAAATGCCTGTATGGGGTATGGATGGTCCGATTGGGTCGTATGAGGTATCAATGTAAAGGATTCGTTAAGGGGCATCTGATGGGCTGGGTGTGGGGTTGAAATAGCGTCATTCTGCGCATGCGCGGTGGACCAAGTGTATGGAAATAGACGTTTTGGGGTCTAGGGGAGCCACTAATCGTCCAATTGGGTCATATGAGGTATCCATGTGAAGCCAATGTGAGGGGGCATCCGACGGCTGGGTGTGAGGTTGGAATATCGGCATTCTGCGCATGCGCAGTAGACCAAGGGTATGGAAATAGACGTTTTGGGGTCTAGGGGAGCCACTATTGGTCCGATTGGGTCATATGAGGTATCAATGTGAAGCCTAGGTGAGGAGGCATCCGACGGGTGGGTGTAGGGTTGGAATATCGTCATTCTGCGCATGCGCGGTAGATCAAGGGTATGGAAATAGACGTTTTGGGATCTAGGGGAGCCCCTAATGGGCCGATGGAGTCGAGTGAGGTATCACTGTGAAGCATATGTGAGAGGGCATCCGCCTGGACTAGTATCTCGACGGTTGTCAACATTCTACGCATGCGCAAACAGGCAATTGTGGGAAAAGGGTATGGAAATAGACGTTTTCGGGTCCTTGTGGGCCACTAGTGGTCCTATGGAGTCGTATGAGGTATCAATGTGAAGCACACATGAGGGGGCATCCGCCTGGACTAGCGTCTCGGCCGTTGTCAACATTCTGCGCATGCGCAGACAGGGAATTGTGGGAAAAGGGTATGGAAATAGACGTTTTGGGGTCTGGATGGGCCACTAGTGGTCCTATGGAGTCGTATGAGGTATCAAAGTGAAGCCTGTGTGAGGGAGCATCCGGCGGGGTGGGTGTAACGTGGAACTGACGTCAGTCTGCGCATGCGCAGTAGACCAAGAGTATGGAAATAGACGTTTTGAGGTCGAGGTGGGCCACTATTGGTCCTATGGAGTCGTATGAGGTATCAATGTGAAGCATTCGTGAAGGAGCATCTGACTGGGTGGATATGGGGTAGGAATATCGTCATTCTGCGCATGCGCGGTGGACAAAGGGTATGGACATATACGTTTTCGGGTCTGGGTGGGCCACTAGTGGTCCTATGGAGTCGAATGAGGTATCAATGTGAAGCCTATGTGAGGGGCATCTGCCTGGACTAGTGTGTCGTCCGTATTCAACATTCTGCGCATGCGGAGACAGGAAATTGTGGGAAAAATGCATTGGAATGAACGTTTTAGGATCTGGGGGAGCCCCTAATGGGCCGATGGAGCCGTATGAGGTATCAATGTGAAGCCTATGTGAGGGGGCACCCGCCTGGACTAATGTCTCGGCCGTTGTCTACATTCTGCGCATGCGCAAGCAGGCAATTGTGAGCAACGCCCGCCAACGCCAAGCTCAACGCTTCAACGCCCTGGTGAATTAGCCCAAAAGCTCTGATTTTCATGGAATTGTCGCTAATTCATTGGAAATGCAGTGACGCCCGTCAACGTCCGCCTTAACGCCCTAGCATAACGCCTTGACGCCATGATATAGACAGATGAGAGAACAACAACAACAAGGATGAGAGAACAACAACAACAACAAGTTTTTTTTCATATAGTTTATTTTCCCCTCCATCATAACATACCCACGCTGGGGGAGTCGCGTTAGGTATGTTTACAATTTAAGAATACTATTGTCCAATCAGAGACCGCCATTTTGTTCTGCCATATTTGTTCTTGCCCGTTAGATGTATTCTCGGCTGCACTTGTCCAATCAGAAGCCGTCCTTGAGAAAGTCCCATCTTCGGCCCTGTTCGCTCTCATCCGTTTGTTCTAATCGTCGTCGGTCAGGCCTGGATATTCGTCGGGCAGCATATCCTGAAACAGTTGTTTGCGCATTCTTATCGCATTTTCCAGGGCCTCGGTGGGTGGTAACCCCATAGCCTGTTCCAAGTGACGCTTGGTCTTCATGATGGACCTGTGCGTGGGGTCGCCTTTCATTTCAAGCGATAGTAAGGTATACTGTTCATAGATCGCCATGGCTGTTTTCCTGATGCGGGGCCGCATTTCGGTGTACGCCTGTAAGTTATCCTGTCCCGCGTCCTCGATCGCTTCAGCGTGAGTATTGATAGCTGCTGTCACAATACGATCCCAGAAGGTAGGTTCTGCCTCACTTTCCTGGGATGTAGGCTGACTATCTGAGGTCAAGCTCTCCATATCAGTAGATAGACTGTCAGCAATCTTGGATTCGGTATCAGTCGATACACTCTCATCGATCTCTGTATCAGCATCCGATTCAACGGACTCCTCGGCGTCTTCAATCCCATGTATATTTTTCTGGTGTCGCATCATATCGTAATGTCTGGTGAACGTGCGTTCACACTCAGAACAAGTATAAGCCATGTTGACGGTTGTACGTCGACTGTGCGTGTTTTGGGAATACACTCGCTTTCATAGACAGTAACGCCCGCCAATGCCCACTGTTACGCCTTAACGCCCAATATGTACGCCTTGACGCTCGTCTCAACGCTTTAACACACTTTCTTAACGCTTTAACGTCGTTTAATGATGCGTTCAAACAAATGTTGCTTTTGTGCTATTGCTCTGACATACGCCGCTTTCCAGTTCATGCCCGAGGTTTTCAACATCGACGCTGTTGTTTCGATTTCCATATGGACTGGGTCCTTGTCCAACAATTTCATATGGGTCACGAGGTCGACATACTGCTGACGTAAAGCCCGTCGTAGTCTGGGTGCCAATCTGTTATGGGCTAAATTGCGGCTTCTTTTTTCGAATATCCTTTGTGTTGAAACTTGTTTTCTGTGGCCCTCAACGTTTCGCCCATCTCGGCGTCCATATTTTCTTTGAACAAATCCTTCCATAGCCTCGAGTTCACATTATGTTCATTCCCTTGTACGGGTACCGGTTGGGCCTTCACGGTTGGGTGATATTCCGGGACTGATGGTATGAAGCGGACCCGCTGTATGGGGGTGGGTAGCTGCTGCTGCTCTGCCAGGAGTGGACTCGGCGGATGGTGTAGGGGTATATGACGTTGCGGTGATTCCTCGCCGGGTAACAGCTGGGTCGTCAGCCGACGATCTTCAGGGGTATGGGCTTTTAAATCTACCAACAGGTAGCCGTACGGACGACTTGTCGCCCCTTGAAACGCCTGCATGAAATGGTCGATGTTCTGAGGATAAATTCGACTACCAAACACACGGATTTGTGCTCTGTCAATGGGATTGGAGAACAACACAAAGTATTGGCAGTTCAAGGCAATATCTCTGGACGTCTTCCCTTGAGGAAAGAGATTCTGGGTCAAATAGATGACGGTCAGATTCCGATGATGGGATCCTTTAGTAAACAAGTCGGCGACGTGTGAATTGTCCTTGCCCGCACTCATCAGATCATCTAGCACTACCACGTTGGTCTGCTCGGGGTCAAAGTAATACGGTTCGTTTATGTCGTGGGGAATCCCTGGGACGAAGCTCACATTCTGTAACCTTGTAGTTTCGTAGGCGGGCTGCCATTGGCTATAACACCAAACAACACGTGTCGGAGCTGGGGTTGCCACACCTCCCTCTAAGAACTTCATCACCCAGGACGTCTTTCCACATGCCGTAGGGCCGCTCACCGTCATCGTATAGGGATGCTCTACTGCTCTTGTTGGACCTATAGCGGGACTCGGCTGTGTCTCTTGATTGTGTTTGCGTTGAATGTGCCTGAGCATACTATCGCGACGAGAGACGGTTCTCTGACAGAACGTACACGTACACGACATGTTCATCAGTCGACCAATACATATGGACTGATGATGGACACATGTTCATTCCTATATTTACAGACTCTACCACCACCACACACACCACCACCAACTCCACCAACACCACTGCCACACACCACCAACACCACCACCAACGCCACCACCAACGCCACCAACGCCACCACCGAGCGTTGACGGGCGTCAACGCCCGGTGGTGGTGGTAGCCCCCGTGTGGCAGAGCTCTTGGATCGGAGCTCTCGGAGCTCAAAGCTTGCGGAGCTCAGGGCTCGGAAATGACGTCATCGCAGGCATGCGCGTGTACCTGTACTGCACCCTGTACCCTATTCCCCACGGGGAATAGGGTACACCAGGGTGCGGGTGCAGCACAGGTACACGCGCATGCCTGCGATGACGTCATTTCCGAGCCCTGAGCTCCGCAAGCTTTGAACTCCGAGAGCGCCGATCCAAGAGCTCTGCCACACGGGGGCTACCACCACCACCGGGCGTTGACGGTGTGTGGCAGTGGTGTTGGTGGAGTTGGTGGTAGTCTGTGTGGTGGTGGTAGAGTCTGTAAATATAGGAATGAACATGTGTCCATCATCAGTCCATATGTATTGGTCGACTGATGAACATGTCGTGTACGTGTACGTACTGTCAGTGAACCTTCTCTCGTCGCGATAGTATGCTCAGGCACATTCAACGCAAACACAACCAAGAGACACAGCCGAGTCCCGCTATAGATCCAACAAGAGCAATAGAGCATCCCTATACGATGACGGTGAGCGGCCCTACGGCATGTGGAAAGACGTCCTGGGTGATGAAGTTCTTAGAGGGAGGTGTGGCAACCCCAGCTCCGACACGTGTTGTTTGGTGTTATAGCCAATGGCAGCCCGACTACGAAACTACAAGGTTACAGAATGTGAGCTTCGTCCCAGGGATTCCCCACGACATAAACGAACCGTATTACTTTGACCCCGAGCAGACCAACGTGGTAGTGCTAGATGATCTGATGAGTGCGACCAAGGACAATTCACACGTCGCCGACTTGTTTACTAAAGGATCCCATCATCGGAATCTGTCCGTCATTTATTTGACCCAGAATCTCTTTCCCCAAGGGAAGGCGTCCAGAGATATTGCCTTGAACTGCCAATACTTTGTGTTGTTCTCCAATCCCATTGACAGAGCACAAATCCGTGTGTTTGGTAGTCGAATTTATCCTCAGAACATCGATCATTTCATGGAGGCGTTTCAAGGGGCGACAAGTCGTCCGTACGGCTACCTGTTCGTAGATTTAAAAGCCCATACCCCTGAAGATCGTCAGCTGACGACCCAGCTGTTACCCGGCGAGGAATCACCGCAACGTCATATACCCCTACACCATCCGCCGAGTCTACTCCTGGCAGAGCAGCAGCAGCAACCCACCCCCATACAGCGGGTCCGCTTCATACCATCAGTCCCGGAATATCACCCAACCGTGAAGGCCCAACCCGTACCCGTACAAGGGAATGAACATAATGTGAACTCGAGGCTATAGAAGGATTTGTTCAAAGAAAGTATGGACGCCGAGATGGGCGAAACGTTGAGGGCCACAGAAAACAAGTTTCAACACAAAGGATATTCGAAAAAAGAAGCCGCAATTTTAGCCCATAACAGATTGGCACCCAGACTACGACGGGCTTTACGTCAGCAGTATGTCGACCTCGTGACCCATATGAAATTGTTGGACAAGGACCCAGTCCATATGGAAATCGAAACAACAGCGTCGATGTTGAAAACCTCGGGCATGAACTGGAAAGCGGCGTATGTCAGAGCAATAGCACAAAAGCAACATTTGTTTGGACGCATCATTAAACGACGTTAAAGCGTTAAGAAAGTGTGTTAAAGCGTTGAGACGAGCGTCAAGGCGTACATATTGGGCGTTAAGGCGTAACAGTGGGCATTGGCGGGCGTTACTGTCTATGAAGCGAGTGTATTCCCAAAACACGCACAGTCGACGTTCAACCGTCAACATGGCTTATACTTGTTCTGAGTGTGAACGCACGTTCACCAGACATTACGATATGATGCGACACCAGAAAAATATACATGGGATTGAAGACGCCGAGGAGTCCGTTGAATCGGATGCTGATACAGAGATCGATGAGAGTGTATCGACTGATACCGAATCCAAGATTGCTGACAGTCTATCTACTGATATGGAGAGCTTGACCTCAGATAGTCAGCCTACATCCCAGGAAAGTGAGGCAGAACCTACCTTCTGGGATCGTATTGTGACAGCAGCTATCAATACTCACGCTGAAGCGATCGAGGACGCGGGACAGGATAACTTACAACAGGCGTACACCGAAATGCGGCCCCGCATCAGGAAAACAGCCATGGCGATCTATGAACAGTATACCTTACTACCGCTTGAAATGAAAGGCGACCCCACGCACAGGTCCATCATGAAGACCAAGCGTCACTTGGAACAGGCTATGGGGTTACCACCCACCGAGGCCCTGGAAAATGCGATAAGAATGCGCAAACAACTGTTTCAGGATATGCTGCCCGACGAATATCCAGCCCTGACCGACGACGATTAGAACAAACGGATGAGAGCGAACAGGGCCGAAGATGGGACTTTCTCAATTACAAGCGTCTAGTCCGTCATTCATAATCCAGCCGTCGTCCATTAGAGAATATCCGAGTCCATAATCCAAAGACCTATTCCATATTCCATATAACAGTATTAGCACCAAATTCAAAAAGACAATCATTGTATACATAAACATAGGCTTGTTTCCTGCAAGAGAGAAGCGGTCAACAGTTTTCAATGATGCCGACAAGACAGCATGATGTTCCAAAAATATTAAATCCGTATCGCTGATCAGTATTCTTAATCCATAATATTCGTTGTAAAGTCGTCATCTAAAGAATGATGTATCTCAGTCACGCTTTGATTGTGACTGTTCATATGAGTACCATGAGGATCTTGAAGTACATGGGTTCATACGGCCCCTAGCCCCGGGTTAAGCGAATTAGACACAAGTTACGAAACGTAGCGCCATAGATCTTGCACGCTACGTTCGTATTTTGCTATCAGCATGCGATATGTATCGCCAAATTTGAGAAACTTTGAGTGGAGGCGCTTGGTGGAATAGCCCTGTTTTATAAGTTTCTGCAACAATGTTTTGTGACGTTGATTAAAATCATCACATTTAACACAGGATCTAGCAAATGCTACTAAGCGAGATATGTATACGCCATATGCAGGTCCCACTGGAATATTACTATCCAGAAAGGGATAGTTTACGATGTCGAAATTGTAATCATCTCTTTTGTCATAAAGTCGACGAGAGAGAATGCCCGCTTCATTTTTATAGAGATAGATATCTAAATAAGATGTCATTGTGCCTGTAGGGCTATCTGTAGTTTCCTTTAAATCCAGTGAAGGTGGATATATATCCTTCACTGCGTCATTTATATAGCGATTATCCACAGCGAGAAGATCGTCTATATAGCGTTTGGTGAATGAGAAGGAACGGGCTTTGAATGGATCGGCTTCTGATTGGACAAGTGCAGCCGAGAATACATCTAACGGGCAAGAACGAATATGGCAGGACAAAATGGCGGTCTCTGATTGGACAAGAGTATTCTAGAATTGTAAACATACCCAACGCGACTCCCCCAGCGTGGGTATGTTATGATGGAGGGGAAAATAAACTATATGAAAAAAAACTTGTTGTTGTTGTTGTTCTCTCATCCTTGTTGTTGTTGTTCTCTCATCTGTCTATATCATGGCGTCAAGGCGTTATGCTAGGGCGTTAAGGCGAACGTTGACGGGCGTCACTGCATTTCCAATGAATTAGCGACAATTCCATGAAAATCAGAGCTTTTGGGCTAATTCACCAGGGCGTTGAAGCGTTGAGCTTGGCGTTGGCGGGCGTTGCTCACAATTCCCTGTTTGCGCATGCGCAGAATGTAGACAACGGCCGAGACACTAGTCCAGGCGGGTGCCCCCTCACATAGGCTTCACATTGATACCTCATACGGCTCCATCGGCCCATTAGGGGCTCCCCCAGATCCTAAAACGTTCATTCCAATGCACTTTTCCCACAATTTCCTGTCTGCGCATGCGCAGAATGTAGACAACGGCCAAGACACTAGTCCAGGCGGGTGCCCCCTCACATAGGCTTCACATTGATACCTCATACGGCTCCATCGACCCATTAGGGGCTCCCCCAGATCCTAAAACGTTCATTCCAATGCACTTTTCCCACAATTTCCTGTCTGCGCATGCGCAGAATGTTGAACACGGACGACACACTAGTCCAGGCAGATGCCCCTCACATAGGCTTCACATTGATACATCATTCGACTCCATAGGACCACTAGTGGCCCACCCAGACCCCAAAACGTTTATTTCCATACCCTTTGTCCATCGCGCATGCGCAGAATGACGATATTGCTACCCCACATCCATCCAGTCAGATGCTCCTTCACGAATGCTTCACATTGATACCTCATACGACTCCATAGGACCAATAGTGGCCCACCTCGACCTCAAAACGTCTATTTCCATACACTTGGTCTACTGCGCATGCGCGGAATGACGTCAGTTCCACGTCACACCCATCCCGTCGGATGCCCCCTCACACAGGCTTCACTTTGATACCTCATACGACTCCATAGGACCACTAGTGGCCCATCCAGACCCCAAAACGTCTATTTCCATACCCTTTTCCCACAATTCCCTGTCTGCGCATGCGCAGAATGTTGACAACGGCCGAGACACTAGTCCAGGCGGATGCCCCCTCATGTGTGCTTCACATTGATACCTCATACGACTCCATAGGACCACTAGTGGCCCACAAGGACCCGAAAACGTCTATTTCCATACCCTTTTCCCACAACTTCCTGTTTGCGCATGCGCAGAATGTTGACAACGGTCGTGATACTAGTCCAGGCGGATGCCCTCTCACATAGGCTTCACAGTGATACCTCACTCGACTCCATCGGCCCATTAGGGGCTCCCCTAGATCCCAAAACGTCTATTTCCATACCCTTGGTCTACCGCGCATGCGCAGAATGACGATATTCCAACCCTACATCCACCCGTCGGATGCCTCCTCACATAGGCTTCACATTGATACCTCATATGACCCAATCGGACGAATAGTGGCTCCCCTAGACCCCAAAACGTCTATTTGCATACCCTTGGTCTACTGCGCATGCGCAGAATGCCGCTATTCCAACCCCACACCCATCCGTTGGATGCCCCCTCACATTGGCTTCACATGGATACCTCATATGACCCAATTGGACGATTAGTGGCTCCCCTAGACCCCAAAACGTCTATTTCCATATCCTTGGTCCACCGCGCATGCGCAGAATGACGCTATTTCAACCCCACAGCCAGCCCATCAGATCGCCCCTTAACGAATCCTTTACATTGATACCTCATACGACCCAATCGGATCATCCATACCCCATACAGGCATTTTCCTGTATAGATTTAATATGCAAATGTTCGAATCAGGGAAGATAACCCAGCATTTGCCAAAAATCACAAAAGTGCATCAAGAGTTACCTCCCCATTGGAACTCTTCTGTGTTGGAGGTAGTTTTCCTCCCCATCGACCAAGTACCCCCTTAAATTTTACCCGGTGGGGACAAAAATGTTGGCATCCAGCCAATGCTGATGCAATCCATAACCTTGAGCTGGTGGCGCCCCCTGTCGGATGATTTAGGGAAATCAAGAGTTACCTCCCTGGAAAACGTGACCTTTTTTAGCCTTATACTACTACTCAGGTGCATGTATTTTGCAGGTGTTCGGATTTATTATACATGTGTGAGGGACATGCCTGGAATGCTTGAATTAAACTGGAGAGATCTACAGCATATATTCTGACACTGCCGTTATATAGTGATTATAATTACAACCGTAGTATAAACGCCACAGTTGAAGGAGAATCGAGAGAAATCCCCTTGATTGTGCACCCTTCTGTGCCACAGGGGCTCTTTACCGTTGTTAATTGGTTAATTATGGTGACTTGGGGGAGGTTGTGAAGTGTCGAAAAAATCTCTACCAATTTAACCCATTTAACCAATTAGTAATAGTAACCAGCCACTGTGTCTAACGCTTAATTTATTCTCGAAAGATGGCGCTTCATACATATGAGGGTCCACAAGCACCCCGTTGTGGGAGCCGATCTCAGCTGATCAGGATTATCTTCCCGATTCTTTGTCGATCATCTTTGTTTGATCTTTATCATTAATTGCATGTAAAATATGATACAGTTCTCTCGCATCTAGTCCGTCATTGAATATTCAACTGTCGTCCACCGAAGAATTTCCGCTTCCATAATCCAAAGACCTAATTCATGTAATAGCATTCGCGCCAAATTAAAAGAATAAATCACAGTATATATAAAACTAGTTTCCTGTTAGAGAAAACGGTCAACCGTTTTCAATGATGCAAGCAAGACATCATGATGTCCCAATTATATCAAATCCGTGTCGCTGATCGTTATTCGTAATCCATATGATTTTCGTTGTAAAGTCGTTATCTGGAGTATGATGTATCTCAGTCACGGTTTGATTGTGTATGTTCATATGAGCATTATGAGGATCTTGGAATACATGGGTTCATATGGCCCCTAGCCCTGTTTTATAAGTTTCTGTAATAATGTTTTGTGACGTTTATCGTCACATTTAACACAGGATCTAATGCTTCTAGGCGATATGTATACGCCATATGCAGGTCCCTCTGGAATATTACTATTCAGATAAGTATAGTTTACAATGTCGAAATTGTAATCAGCCCTTTTGTCGTGAAGTCGGCGAGAGAGAAAGCCCGCTTTTTATAGAGATATAGGTCTGTATAAGATCTGCCGTTAGGGCTATCTGTAGTTTCCTTCAAATACAGTGAATGTGGATATATATCTATCATTGTGTCATTTATATAGCGATTATCGAGTTCACAGCAAGAAGATCGTCTATATAGCGTTTGGTGAATGAGCAGTAACGGGCTTTGAAATTATCTGTTCTTGAAAGCTTGGATGTTTTTTTTTAGCTTGACCTTTGGCACAATTCTCACCAGAGGTAGAATTGTGCCAAAGATCGAAATGCTTAGCCAATCTGTTCTCAAGGTATTATGTTCCAAGTACACGACTTCTGTTTCATCGAAGTTTGAATGTTGTGACATTTAAAAATAGGTCGTCATCCCGGAGTGCACTGACACATTGTAATATTCTGCCATTTGTCTTAAGGTGTTAGGTTCTCAAGATTTTAACTGCTTTTCCACATATTTTCACCCATGTAACTTATGTGATCCTAGAATACAGGTCAGAGTCAATCCGTGGTGAAATTGACCTAGAGGTACACATGATGTAGCAATTATAAGACAGATATAGTGTCAAAGAATTAGACATTATAGCTTAATTCATCCAATAATGATTGTGTTTACAAGTACATTAAAACATGGATATGACCTTCACGTTGAATCCACTGACATCACTGTAACGACAATGCCCGTATGTAGTTTGAATGCGCATGCTCTGTTCGGCTCTGAGGCCCACGTGTCTCGTCCGCTGCGCGTCAATCGAGCAGACGACGTCACCTTTGCAATATCTTAAGATGCATTTGGTGACATCACGTGTCGTCGTTGTAATCTAGTAGGCCAGAGAAATGGACAAATTTCCGATATGACACACCACACGACCCATTCAGACCACGGATGGTCCACCTCGAACCCAAAACGTTCACCTCAGGCCTGTCTGAGATTTGCAGATTCAATGGTGCGCAGGGCTCAAAGGTCACCTGGGAGAAACGTCACAAAGGTGATATGAGGGTTATTTTTAGGCATCGAAAGTCAAAAAGGAGCCCAAAGATGCCCTTTTACTACAACTGAGCTCCATTAATAGAAGAAAGGTCTTCGATTCTGGATGAGTAATTTTTATTGGCAGTCAATAGCGGATATCGCATGATCTGATGTCCATATTGTGTGTATTCGGACAAAATTCCTGAAAGTGAAATGTGTTCCTAATAAATGCGAGTTGTGGGCTAAACCAATCTGTATCATGCTGGTCCTAATTATTACATACGATATCCAAAAAGAACACATATCCAAAAGGGCTAATATCGGTCTACGGCTTAACGGGGCCTGTCTATCAAGTCATGGGTGGGTCCATGTAAATTGAGGGTTTGTCTCCGAAAATATAAAAAGCGGAACACGGACTTTACCCCTAAAATAGAGCCTGATTCGCACATTTGCATCTATACGGGAAAATGCCTATATTCCTACGAAGTAGGCTACAGATCGCAAATTGTCCGGTAATGGGTGAGTGAGTGAGTGAGTCAGTCCATCCGAGTCCTTTCGTCGGCAAAATAAGGAGAACCATTGACATTAGAACCTTGATTTTTGGCACGAACGTGCATTAGGGCATTGTTACCAACAAGTTCTGAGCTGACCGAATTCTGCTGAGAATTTGATTTATAATTATTTTTATTATTATTTATTGATAGCTCAGCGAGTGCACTGTCATGCCCATCGGGAACCCTTGGCTGTATGTTTCACTGTATATATAGCACAGTACAAAACGTGATGGGATAATGAAATAGGAAATGCTAATTTTCCATCATTTGTTAGTGCATTTAACTACACTGCTATTACCAACTTGCCAGCCTACACACAATTCAGTATATTGTTAGAGATATATGTAAGATGTGGCCTTTAACGTGTATCCTATTTCACATCCTTGAAACATTTCCTCACAGACTACATCAGGCTCAAATTCAGGTCAAGTTACAGTTACGCACTGGTGGTGAAATATACTACATCAACCAATTAAGTCAGCCGAAGAAAGAAAGATGTGGCATCATCCTTCAGATTAATCTGCGTGAGCAACAACGATAAAAGTTTACTGAGGGTGAAACAAAGCCATGACGGCATGTTTAAAGTGTCTTAATTTATTTTCTTTGGGTAGAATTTAACTAGATAAAGTAAGTAGACGCTATTTATTCGTCTTTGTACCGATTATGCTCAGGAGAATGGCATGAAATCATTATCTTGTGCAGAGAAGGTGTTGGTCTTGAGTTGAATTATCGTAAACTACATAAATGCTACCTTTCTACTATAGTACTATATATAAAAATTTGTTGTATTGTTGAGAAAATAATGCGATTCAAAAAGTTGTTTTGATCCTGGACAAGGGCACTGAAAACCATTAAAGAGATCGATATATTTTCACACGTAAAGCTTGAAATCTACTGAACTTTTTTATTATTCAATCTGTTTTCTTTAGTTAACGAATTGTAAAATTAAATCGGCGATCGTTATTTATTTTTGGAATGAAGCCGCAGCAGGAGATTGTTACCAACAAGTCTTGAGCTGACCTACTTTTGATGAAAATTTCTGGTGATTTTTGATGAAAATCACTGGCGATTCTGACTTGGGCGGTGCCCATCTTAATATAGGCAGGATTCTAACTGGGGGCGGGGATTTCCAAGAGTTCAGTTCGCGTTCCGAGTCCTAATGCCTACTCTACTTCGTAGGTCCTGTGACGTTAGTCACACTGCTCATGTGGGTATAGGGGTGGTCATTTTTTTGTGGAGTCTTGTTTTCTTCGTCTCACCACGTAACACAGGATGGGAAGGGTCTCGGAGCAACGCGGTGAAATTTTTCGAAAAGTTCGTGGAGGTCTGGATAGGCCCATAGGCCTACTTGCTCAATGGATAGGTCCATACTGGGCAATTCACACCTGTTCATTGCGGTATGGGTTGTGGGATCTTGTTTTTCACGTCTCACCACGTAGAACACGATGGGTGGGGTCCCGAACCTGAGCGGTGAAATTTTTTATAAAGTCACTGCGCGCATGCGTAGTGGGTAAATGGTGCTGGGTGGCCGTTTTGGGGTCTAGGTAAGCCCCTATTGATCCGATGGTGTCGCAAGAGGTCTTTTTTTGAAGCTCTCGTGAAGGAGCTTCCGACTGGATTAATGTATCGTCCGTTTTCAATATTCTGCGCATGCGCAGTCTGGCCGTAGTATAGAAAGCAGGCATTTTTGGGGTGCGTGTGTGTGTGTTTGGGATAGAGATAAACCACTATTGGTCCAAATGGGTCGTGGGTGGTGTCAGAGTGAAGCTTGTGTGGGGTAGAGGCAGGATAAGGATATATATGGTACAATACAGGACAGATATTGTATAACATAGGACAGGTATGGTATAATACAGCACAGATATGGTATAATACAAGACATATATTGTAAAATGAAGCACAGATATGGTATAATACAGGACAGATATTGTATAATACAGGACAGATATTGTATAATACAGGACAGATATTGAATAATACAGGACATATATTGTATAATACAGGACAGATATTGAATAATACAGGACAGATATTGTATAATACAGCACATATATTGTATAATACAGGATAAATATTGTATAATACTGGACAGATATTTTATAATACAGGACATATATTGTATAATACAAGACATATATTGTAGCACCCGGATCTAAAACCACAGTCCCGGATGTAAAACGTAGCAAAACTCTGATGTAAGATGAGTACCCGGATGTAAAACCAAGGCCCCCGGATGTAAAACATCGAAAACCCCGGATGTAAGATGAGGTCCCGGATGTAAAACAAAGGTCCCCGGATGTAACTGGTCATACATACTTAGGTTATTATTATGGACAACATAGATACAGTCTGGTCATACATAATTGTTATTATTATGGACAACAAGCATACAGTCTGATATGTAATTTCTTACAATTAAGATAAATTCAAAACGATAAACGTGTGAATTACAAGCATCTGGTCCGTCATTCATGATTCAGCCGTCGTCCATCAGAGAATATCCGCGTCCATAATCCAAAGACCTATTATATATTCCATATAACAGTATTAGCACCAAATTCAAAAAGACAATCATAGTATACATAAACATAGGCTTGTTTCCTGCAAGAGGGAAGCGGTCAACAGTTTTCAATGATGCCGGCAAGACATCATGATGTTCCAAAAATATCAAATCCGTATCGCTGATACTAGCCAGGTAAGCTGACTAACGCCACATCACCGTGATGTATATATTATCAGGATACTGTGTTGTTACCGCAAGAGTACAAGTACATGGACAAGGAAAATGTACATTGGCAGAGTATATGTATATGGACAGATTACATGTACAGGCACATAGTACATATATAGGCACATAGTACATGCACATGTACTTTCGCTACTACTCGTACTGATAACGTCACCGATGACGTCACAGATGCTGTGAACATCCATCAAATCGGGGTCTACACCCCGAGATCTAGAAAATGACACCTCCCACGGCACATTCGGACCAATAGTGGTCCATCTCTACCCCAAACACACCCCCACGTACCCCCAAAATGACCACTTTATTTACTACACCCAACTGCGCATGCGCAGATTGACGCGACTTGCAATAAGAAACACGCCATTCCGACTCTACCTCACAGAAGCTTCACTTTGACACCTCCCACGACCCATTTGGACCAATAGTGGTCCATCTCTACCCCAAACACACTCCCACGCACCCCTAAAATGCCTGCTTTCTATACTACGGCCAGACTGCGCATGCGCAGAATACTGAAGTCGGATGCTCCTCCACGAGAGTTTCAAAATAAGATCTCATACGACACCACCGGACCACTAGGGGCTCACCTAGACCCCAAAACAGCCACCCAGCACTATTTACCCACTGCGCATGCGGGCAGTGACTTTTTCAAAAAAATTCACCGCTTAGCTTCGGCACCCTGCCCATCGTGTTTTACGTGGTGAAACGTGAAAACCAAGATCCCACAACCCATATCGCAATGAACATGTGTGAATTGCCCAGTATGCCCCTATCCACTGAGCCAAAAGGCCTATGGGCCTATCCAGATCTCCGTGAACTTTTCTAAAAATTTCACCGCTTAGCTTCGGGACCCCGTCCATCGTGTTCTACGTGGTTAGACATGAAAAACAAGATCCCAAAACCCATATCGCAATGAACATGTGTGAATTGCCCAGTATGGACCTATCCATTGAGCCAGTTGGCCTATGGGGCTATCTAGACCTCCGTGAACTTTTCGAGACCCTTCCCATCGTGTTTTACGTGGTGAGACGAAGAAAACAAGACACCACAACCCATAGTAAAATCCACACAAAAAATGACCACCCATATACACATACAGGCATTTTCCCGTACAGATGCAAATGTGCGAATCAGGCACGATTTGGGGGGTAAAGTTCGTGTTCCGCTTTTTATATTTTCGGGGACAAATCCTCAATTTACATGCACCCACCCATGATTTGATAGGCAGGCCCGGATAAGTCAGAGACCGATATTGGCCCTTTTGGACATGGTTGATAGGAGTTTTCCCCTATTGTAGGGGTAAAATCCGTGTTCCGCTTTTTATATTTTCTGAGACAAATCCTCAATTTGCATGCACCCACCCATGACTTGATAGGCAGGCCCGATAAGCCGGAGACCGATATTAGCCCTTTTGAACATGGTTGATAAGGGTTTCCCCTATTGTAGGGGTAAAGTTCGTGTTCCGCTTTTTGTATTTTCGGGACAAATCCTAATTTTACATACACCCACCCACGACTTGATCGCCCTGGAGGAGCGCTTCACTTTGGCACCTCATTCGACCCAATCGGTCCACTAGGGGCCCCTCTCGCCCCCAAAATGTCCCGAAGATTGCCGGAGAATTTCCCCCAGCTCCCCGCGTATTTGGGACTATTTTTCTGCCCCAAAGGTCACGTGACCGGAAGTGACTTCACCATGGCAACCACTTGACCTGCGCAGTCACCTGCAAAATTGGAACTCTTCTGTGTTCAGAGGTAGTTTTTCTCCCCACTATGCAAAGTTTTGAGGTCAAAGGTCAAGTTGCGCCAATATCAGTTTTATATACTACTTGCCTGACATACTGATAATTATTCCAGAAAATTGGCTGCGCATTTATTAATGGAAAGAGTCAAATGACAAAAAATTTCCGTTTTTATCTAAAATATCATTTACAAACCACACGCCTTTTCCATTCCAGTGACCTAAATGTACAGCTTTATTATCAATTTTAATTTTGTCATTGTACCACAGTTTTTCATTCGAGAAAGTTTGACAGTCCTTGTACTCTAGTTTTATTTGAAATTCTATCCAGGCTAGAAGCGTGTCCCTCCAAAATACGTTTTCCATCGTTGGTATAATAGTAGTTCTTTAGAATGCTGAACCAACTCCTATTGCGTCTATATTCTTTGGCATATACAATTCCAAAATATTACCCCACTTGGAATTATCAGCTTGTAATATCCTAATCCACGATATTTTTTTGTACCTGGATTACATATTAACAATAGGGTTATCTAAATCGCCATGTTCAAGTGGTTTAACAGAAATTTTTCTGAAAATTTTATCAGGTTTCGAGTTCCAAACAAATACAAAACAGCGTTTCTGGAATTCATTTATAAGTGGTTCGGGTGGGTTTGGAATTGAGGAAAATAGATGTTTGAGATTCGGCAACAACAAGCTTTTTTAAAATGACATTTCGTCCTAGTGGAGTCAATCCTCTTTAGGACCATATCTTCATGAGTATGACGATATCTTTTAATTTATCTTTGTAATTTTTTCAACCATTTCGGCCAAATTGTTTGTAAACACAAGACCTAATAGCTTAAAGTCACCTTGTGACCAGTCTAAATTCCATTTAGTACGAAACCACTGAGAAAATGTTGGTACTTGGCATAAAACTGCAATTTAAAACTAGTCATGATAAATTTAGGCCCGCGAAGGAAGAATTAAAGAGGTGGGTCGGGGTACACCCCCAGGTAATTTTAGATTTATTTTTCACGCTTCTCTACTAATTTTCGGCCCATTTCAAGGCACCCTCTCGTAATTAATGGGGGTGGGAAGACGAAGTGGTCCTTGGTCTCCGCTCTTCGAGACATTCCGTTCTTTGAACATGGCGGGGTAAGGGGGAGAGACAAATCTTAATAAATTAATATCCTATCAACCCTCTCCAATAATTGAACATTAATAAGCGTCAATGCCACCCCCTCCGTTTCATTAATCAAAGATCTTGTATATATATATTCATAATGGCATTCCTTGAATCAACTCCGAGTCACTTCCTTGTGTAGAATTTTTCTTAGTATGCATGGCGTTGATATTCATTTCGATCGCCATGAAAATCTTGTACCGATAAATACCGTGAAAAAAGGTAGGCAAAAATGTCGACTCGTCTCATTTTGGTGTAGTCATGCGCAGTCATGTACTTCGCTCTATCGCCATATATCTATCGCTCTATCGCCATCGCTCTATCGCTCTATCGCCATAGCTCTATCGCTCTATCGCCATCGCTCTATCGCTCTATCGCCATCGCCCTATCGCTCTATCGCCATCGCTCTATCGCTCTATCGCCATCGCTCTATCGCCATCGCTCTATCGCTCTATCGCCAACGCTCTATCGCTGTATCGCTCTTTGGCACGATGCCGAAGTGACGATGGCCCCTCTCGGCCACCATACATAATCGATGTTTGCAGTGAAAGGTGATCGCCAGAAAATGCAAGTTACATGGAGACATTCGGGAAAAGTGCTAACAAAGTGTGAGAGAAAATTATTTGCTCGCACCCAATACAACAGAAGTTAGATGTCCATGCCGGGCGGTTCTACTGGGTGTTCATATGTCTGGCTGTTATAGCCCAGACAGGGATATGACGTACAGGATTAAACAATATTACACTAGCACCTGTATATCCACGATTGATGAGAGATAGGTCGAAATAAAACAGATAATCATCCAAAATACCGTGTACTCATATAACTAAAATATGAGAGAGGGAGATGTCGGAATTTCTCATGTGTTCCTTCATAAATCAATCAGTTCACAAGATTCTAACTGCTTATGCTCATATTTTCACCTATGTAAGCTATGTGGTCTTAGAATACAGGTCAGATTCAATCCGCGGTGAAATTGACCTAGAGGTACACATGATGCAGCAGTAATAAGACAGATATAGTGTCAAAGAATGAGACATTATAGCTTAATTCATCCAATAATGATTGTGTTTACAATCACATAAAAAATGGATAGGACCTTCATGTTGAATCCACTTACATCACTGTAACGACAATGCCCGTATGTAGTTTGGATGCGCATGCTCTGTTTTGGCTATCTTGGTCACGTGTCTTGTCCGCTGCGCGTCAATCAAGCAGTCGACATCACATTTAGAAAATCGTAAGATGCATTTGATGACATCATGTGTCGTCGTTGTAGTCTAGTAGGCCAGAGAAATGGACAAATTTCCATTATGACACACCACACGACCCATTCAGATCACGGATGGTCCACATCGAACCCAAAACGTCCACCTCAGGCCTGCCTGAGATTTGGAGATTCAATCGTGTGCAGAGGTCAAAGGTCATCCTGAAGAAACGTCACAAAGGTGATATGGGGGCGGTCATTTTTACGCATCGAAAGTTAAAAAAGGAGCCCAAAGATGCTGTTTTACTACAACTAAGCTTCGTTAGAAGAAAGGGCTTGCGATTCTTGATGAGTGATTTTTATTGGCGGTCAATAGCGGATATCGCATGATCTGATGTCCATATTGTGTGTATTCAGACAAAATTCCTGGAGGTGAAATGTGCTCCTAATAAATACGAGTTGTGGGCTAAATTATTACATACGATATCCAAAAAGAACACTGATTTCAATATCCAGAATAAAACCAAATATCGGCCATTCGGATTCTTTTGAGAACCGATTGATTCTAGAGTACCATGCAGCAAAATATTTCTGAGAAATTAATTTTAAAAAATGTGGTATCTCTTCAACCATTGAGATCGTTCCATAACATCCAAAGACATCGGATGGTTCAAGATGACAAAGTTAGACTCTTAGATCGCGTTATCAATAGATACACAGCTTATGCCAGAACTCACTGTTGAAAATCCATGCGAACATCCAAGGAAAATATCGTGAGAATATCACTAATCAACCATGAGATGTACAGTCACGAGATAGATTATTCTATACTTCTCGGTATGGATGTAAATAACCCCGGTAAATTGTCATCTCGGAATATTGCCAAAATGTCTCGACTTTTAACTGACCAAACAGTCAACTCTGTGACAAAACGGTCCTAACCGGTAGATTTTCTCTTCATAAAGACCATTTGCTTGGCAATAAATCATCGGTAATTGTATATATATCTGGTCCTCCTCCAATATGCGCCATGATCCTGAGCCAGGCATGGCTGCATTCCAGCCTCTACCACAGTAATAAACATATTTGTAGACTGTTCAATCAAAGTCATTTTGTAGTGTACAACCTATGATCAATGTAGCAATTAGGTTCAAAGGCTCTCTGAGCACGCCCCAAGGCGGTGGTCCAATATGCTCGTCCAATGCAGAACAAAAATTGACTGTATATCGGTACCATTCCCTGGCAGAATCTTCGGATACAATATAGAATGCCTGCATAACGTCTGCTTCTTCATCACCCTGTAGAACCGATTATCCTTCCCGTCGTGATATTTGTGGAAATGGCTTAGACCCTGTCTGGTGTACTTATTCTAGAAATTTCCGAAAGTATAATTTCCTTAAAGTGATCGTAAACCCTCAAGTAAAGTTTCCATCAAATGAATGACCATGGCGAGCAGTATCGGAAAACATTTATTTTAATTTTTTGGGATTTTATTACAAAGAGTAAACTGCAATTAAAGTGTGGTATTCTATGGTGGTCTATTGCAATCATATTTAGGTCCAGTGACGTCACACTGCCTTAATACATATATTTCAAACTTTGTATGCACTTTTCAATGATTGATTCAAGCTTAAGGTATGTATATTTTGAGTTTCAACACAGACTCACTGTTCCAATGTGCATGTTCCAAAATCGGGGAAATTAAATGCAAGATTCAAATTGACTTGACACTCATGAATCACCATCTCCCAGATTTTAGTGAAACATGCACATTGGAACAGTGAGTCTGTGTTGAAACTCAAAGTATACACACCTTAAGCTTCAATCAAGCACTGGAAAGTGCATACAAAGTTTGAAATATATGTATTAAGGCAGTGTTACGTCACTGGACCTAGATATGATTGCAAAAGACCACCATAGAATACCACCTACAAGAAAAAATAGAGATGATTATACAAAGTATATCATTAATAGTCCGGTGGCTTAAGGTCAAGATCGTGACTGACTGGAATAAAGCACCATCTTTTGCAGAGAGGCTCATTTGGGCATAAGGAATTATCTCAGAAGGGGTGCCCATTTCTACAGGAGGTGGAAGGCCCTTAATTTGCATAAATCCAATATGGCCGCCATAATACATACAGTAGCCTCCTGTTGGCGACTATTTGACAGCTTGAATCGCCTTTTTACACGAAATTGCTTTTCTACGAGCCTGACTGACTCAAGAAGAAAATAATAACGATAATTGGAAACTTTATTACCCGTTGAATATCCAACATGGCCGCCAGAGCGTCACTAATCATGGTATCATTGCTATACACATGTATGTGTGTTTGTATATATGCTAATATATATATCATATATATTTATAAATCCATTGAGAGGTTTCTGTACATGTAGCTCTATTATGATTGACTCGATTAAGCACGCATGAAGGTTATTGGCTTCAGGTTATCGTACATGCCACGGTTGTGTACTACAGCAAATGTTGCCAATTGGATTCTTCCCGGCTCCTTACATGTAATTAGCATATGTAAATCCAGCGGCAAAGAAAGTTACTCTTCAAACACCAACTGGAATCAGGCTAAAACTGTGCTAAGTAACTACCCTGAGGTAGATTTACTTGTTTCAAGTTTCACAAACCGTTTCGATATTTGACACTCGAGAAAATATGCCTTTACTATCTCGCGTTATCATTCATCTGCTATGCAAAACCCTGCTATCGTAGAAGCTAAATTAGACAAAGAGTTGTCGAAAGCTCGAGTTGCTGGCCCCTTCTAAACTCCTGCTTTTGAAAATAAGGTTTCTAGGGCTTTCATGTGTGAAAGTTTGCCAGTTACTTGCTGAAGGACCGGTTCTCTTCCGGTATTTCAGCTTCCTACATCATTAAAATTGGCTGTCACCTTGAGTGTGACATTAAACCAACTCCCCCCCTAATGCTTTTAGGGTGATACTCAATTTATCTTACCCTGAAAAATATGCCTTGTCTATTAACGGTGCGATTCAACAGGACCTGATATGTTGAATACGTAGACATTAGATATCGCGATTGCACAAAACATGGCCACTAAAGCTTGGTGCCAAAATCTATTTAGATGATGCCTTCCGCATTTATGTATCGGTGTCTCTCGATGGGATGCTCTACATCCTGCAAGATGTAAATGAGCTCAAGTCATTCTCTGCAATCGGTTATGGCTACAAAATTCGGCATATCAGAGGTCATCTACATACTGAACGACTTCATGTTCGTAGGTGCAAATGGCGCTAGCCACTGTTCTATAGCTCTCAACACTTTCACTTACTTGTGTGAGTATTTGAGCATTCCAATCAAACATGCTAAGACCTACTACCCATCAACTACTATGGGTATGCATGGGATTCACCTGGACTCCAGAACTATGAAAGCATCTTTTCCAGGAGACAAAATTCATAAACTAAAAAGCGTGCTGGGTGAATTCTCGCGCCGCACAAAGGTGTGACTTGTGGAACTGCAGTCTCTCATTGGCTCGCACAATTTTGCCCGTAAAGTCGTCGTGCTCGGCAGGGCTAAGCCCGGCCCCTGTACAGACCTTTTGGTCTTTGATATATGTTGGCATCTGTGGGAAGTTGATGCTGGGTCGACATCGGGCCTTACAGACTAGTCTTTTGTGTTAATTGCCGTCATTTACATCTGACGACGATACAGCTCACCAATCTCCAATGTACGAGTTGTCACAGCGAAACAGCTCACCAATTACCAGTATACGAGTTGTCAGAGCATTTCCATCATAGCTCTCTAGATTTGTATCTAATACCGCTTATGCCGGTGCTAGGGGCCGTGTGGTCATATCATCCAAGTTGCCACATGAACAGGTACAATATAAGCGTACCTGAGATACAACACATATCACGAATCGTTAGATTCTTGGTATGTGCTTTAGAATAGGTTTACCAGAAGACTATTCTGTGAAGTCATGTGACGCAGTCAGTATGTCGGCACCTCTTCCCACTTCCCTTATATGTGTTGTAATTTCTCCGCTGCCTGATAGAATTTAAAGTTGTATCACAGGCTTACCATCACATTCGCTTGAATAAAGCTGAGCCTATGTTAATACCTGGCTTGTATTCCTGGAGTCCCTCAACGGAAAATTAATTTTCTTTCTCCAAATTGGGTATCCAATTTCGACGCTGCTGGTACCTTGGGTTTGGCGGCTGTTTTCGGATCCTCGTGGATAGACCAAGAATGACCAGCACATCTTACCCATATCACAGTCAAGCAGTGCTTGCCGTGGAAGTTGTGGCCATAATCTGGCAAATCATAACCTCTCTTTCTTTGTGATGATATGGCTGTGGCTGAAATTAGTACATCAGTTAGTAGTTGCCTGCCTTCGAAGTGACATTCTGTTCAGATCAAAACATATTTTGGAACAATCTTATTTCTGACAAACTCTCACAGTTACAATTCCAGGAAGCGCTGTCTCTAACCCTTGACTCAATCGCTTGTCGCACCCAGTACCATGTCTGTTGTTCTTCTGACGCCGTCCCTTGCTGAATCTTCCTTGAAAGTATACAAGCGCTCATGACAAGTATATGGAGATTTCCTCAATAACACTGGTCAATGTGCCAGTAAGGTATTCCTTATCTCATCGTCACAGTTGGT
Organism: Hanleya hanleyi; assembly: GCA_036873755.1. NCBI lineage: Eukaryota > Metazoa > Mollusca > Polyplacophora > Lepidopleurida > Hanleyidae > Hanleya > Hanleya hanleyi. Next base: position 23,845 of record JAVTVY010020279.1, read on the forward strand.
TTCCTTCAAAGCATTCTTGCATTTCAACAAGTATGCACCCTCCACAGCTTATACATTCGTATCGGCTATCAGTCATGCGCACAGTTCGGCTGCAGTACACGATCCTGCGCAGTTATTCCTTGCCAAAAAGCTACTTACGGGCATGTCAAAATTACACGGCCGGATACCAGCTTGCCCATAACTAAGGATATCCTCTATAAGATATTTTATGCTATACCCCGCATCGTATCCATGTAATTCTTTTACGAGCAATGATCTTGGTAGCATTTCATGCATTCTCACGCGTTAGTGAATTGACAGATCGTTCAGAACAAGATTGCAATAGCAATGTTCTTTCATACAACGATGTCTCTTTCTCCGATCAATCTGGCCGGTTAAAAAGCATGCACATTACAACATATCCCATAAACCAGTTCATTTGTTTATACTGATAATATTATATATTGTCCAGTTCTCGCACCCCGTGCTTTATTTCCGGTTACATATTTCACATCCGAGGCCGGGCCCCTGTCCCAATTTCCAGAGGATGCGATCGTTTTTGCTGAATATTACTCAGCTCATGTAAAAAAAGGAATCTCTTTAACAGGCCATAGCTTTCTCCTTGGCGCCGCCACTTCATCTTCAGCAGCAGTAATCTCGAATAACATATTCAAAAATGTCTAGATGGAAGTCTAACGCTATATTAGTATGACACATTTCACTTGGTAGCTATGCATCGTCCAGTCACGGGTTTCGTTGTATGGTAGCCTCAACGAATGTATTGCATATATAAAGATCTGGTCCAACTTGCCCCAGTTTGGCAAAGGTCAGTCAGGGGCTATCGTGCTATCTGAGTCAGTTATATATGATTATTTTCTAATATTTACTGTATACTTAACACCAAGAAAAAAAAATAAGAAAAAAATAATTCAAAATTTCGGATCGAAATCTCGTCAAAAATTGACAACATTTTGGTTCTGACGTAGCTGTAGCGTCATTATGTCGGCCATCTTGGATTATTTTGCATTTCTCGCTAGACCTTTGCCAACACTATTAGTGTTCAGACTCTTACCCCGAAGGATGGCGAATATATGATGTTTTGAAAATCGTTGGGATGAAAATTGCCGTTTATGGGCCCAAAATGACCCCGGGCCTCTAATGGGTCACATATTGCCTCCTGGGCCTCGAAATCGGGGGCACCCCTTCTGATATTGTTCTCGGTGCCTTTGACGACACGTGTGCCAAATTTGGTGCTTTATTCCACTCTGTCACGATAAAGTGAAAATCTGGCCTTACGCCACCGGACTATAACAGGGGATATGCTTTCAGTCTATGGAACTAATAATCGGTCCATAATTGATGTCTGCAGTTGAAGTTGATCGCTAGAAATTGCAGGTTATATGGAGACATTCGAGAAAAGTGCTAAAGATGTGTGATAGACAGTTATCTCTTTGTTTCCAATACAACATAGGTTAGATGTCTAGGCCGAGCGGTTCTACTGGGTGTTCATATGTCTGGCTGTTATAGCCCATACAGGGATATGACGTACAGGATTAAACAATATTACACAGCACCTGTATGTCCACGATTGATGAGAGATAGGTCGAAATAAAAGAGATAATTATCCAAAATACCGTGTACTCATATAACTAAAATATTATGAGAGAGAGAGAGGTCGGAATTTCTCATGTGTTCCTTCATAAATCAATCAGTTCACAAGATTCTAACTGCTTATGCTCATATTTTCACCTATGTAAGCTATGTGGTTCTAGAATACAGGTCAGATTCAATCAGTGGTGAAATTGACCTAGAGGTACACATGATGCAGCAGTAATAAGACAGATATAGTGTCAAAGAATTAGACATTATAGCTTAATTCATCCAATAATGATTGTGTTTACAATCACATAAAAAATGGATAGGACCTTCATGTTGAATCCACTTACATCACTGTAACGACAATGCCCGTATGTAGTTTGGATGCGCATGCTCTGTTTCGGCTATCTTGGTCACGTGTCTTGTCCGCTGCGCGTCAATCAAGCAGTCGACATCACCTTTGGAAAATCGTAAGATGCATTTGATGACATCATGTGTCGTCGTTGTAGTCTAGTAGGCCAGAGAAATGACAAATTTCCATTATGACACACCACACGACCCATTCAGATCACGGATGGTCCACATCGAACCCAAAACGTCCACCTCAGGCCTGCCTGAGATTTGGAGATTCAATCGTGTGCAGAGGTCAAAGGCCATCCTGAAGAAACGTCACAAAGGTGATATGGGGGCGGTCATTTTTACGCATCGAAAGTCAAAAAATGAGCCCAAAGGTGCTCTTTTACTACAACTAAGCTTCGTTAGGAGAAAGGGCTTGCGATTCTTGATGAGTGATTTTTATTGGCAGTCAATAGCGGATATCGCATGATCTGATGTCCATATTGTGTGTATTCAGACAAAATTCCTGGAGGTGAAATGTGCTCCTAATAAATGCGAGTTTTGGGCTGAACCAATCTGTATCATGCTGGTCCTAATTACTACATACGATATCCAAAAGAACACTGATTTCAATATCCAGAATAAACCAAATATCGGCCATTCGGATTCTTTTGAGAACCGATTGATTCTAGAGTACCATGCAGCAAAATATTTCTGAGAAATTAATTTTAAAAAATGTAGTGTCTCTTCAACCATTGAGATCCTTCCATAACATCCAAAGACATCGGATGGTTCAAGATGACAAAGTTAAACTCTTAGATCGCGTTATCAATAGATACACAGCTTATGCCAGAACTCACTGTTGAAAACCCATCCGGACATCCAAGGAAAATATCGTGAGAATATCACTAATCGATTTATGAGATGTACAGTCAGGAGAAAGATTATTCTACACTTCTCGGTATGGATGAAAATAAACCTGGTAAATTGTCATCTCGGAATATTGCCAAAATGTCTCGACTTTAACTGACCAAACAGTCAATTCTGTGACAAAACGGTCCTAACCGGTAGATTTTCTCTTCATAAAGATCATTTGCTTGGCAATAAATCATCGGTAATTGTATATATCTGGTCCTTCTCCAATATGCAATGACCCTGAGCCAGGCATGGCTGCATTCCAGTCTCTATCACAGTAATAAACATATTTGTAGACTGTTCAATCAAAGTCATTTTGTCGTGCACAAACTATGATCAATATAGCAATTAGGTTCAAAGGCTCTCTGAGCACGCCCCAAGGCAGTGGTCCAATATGCTCGTCCAATGCAGAACAAAAATTGACTGTATATCGGTACCATTCCCTGGCAGAATCTTCGGGTACAATATAGAATGCCTGCATAACGTCTTCTTCTTCATCACCCTGTAGAACCGATTAGCCTTCCCGTCGTGATATTTGTGGAAATTGCTTAGACCGTGTCTGGTGTACTTATTCTAGAAATTTCCGAAAGTATAATTTCCTTATCATTATTATGAACAATACAATAGAAGAGATGTCAAGGTATAATAGAGCTGATAATACAATGTATATCATTAGCAGGGGGTATGCCTTTAGTCTATGGAAGTAATAATCGGTCCATAATTGATGTCTGCAGTTGAAGTTGATAGCTAGAACAGGCACGGCGGAGCCGGGGGGGGGAGGGGGCAGCAAGGCCCCCCCCCCCCCCAATATGAAAAGATGGGGGAGGGGGGCCATGGACCACTTTGGCCCCCCCAATAATTGTAACTGACGTGCCTTGAAATGGGGCAGGTATGTGTAGAAAACCATCTAAAATTTCAAAATTTTCCGGGGGAGTACCCCCGTCCCCCCGATGACATCTTCACAAGCCCCAAGTTCTGGCCGTGTTCACATTTGAAACATTGGAATATGCGATCATGTCCCAACTTCTCCATGAAGTTCGTTCTGTCTAATCAACGAACAGCGCAATGTCCGTCAATTATGGTGTTCTATTTGGGCCAAGTTTGCGTCGCGTGGCGACTTTTAGAAACTCGCCACTCGCCACGCGCCGTGGACCTCTCCGGCGCGCGGCGACTGGCGACTTTCTGCTATCTCTTAACCTGCAAAAACTCGCCAGTCGCCACCCGCCGTTAAAAACGGCGAGTTTCGCTCTATCTCTTAACCTGGAAAAACTCGCCGCGCGCCACTCGCCGGATGAACCACGGCGCACGGCGACTGGCGACTTTTGACTGTAGTGAAATTCGCCACTCGCCACGCGCCGTGGACATCTCCGGCGCGCGGCGACTGGCGACTTTCTGCTATCTCTTAACCTGCAAAAACTCGCCAGTCGCCACGCGCCGTAAAACACGGCGAGTTTCGCTCTATCTCTTAACCTGGAAAAACTCGCCGCGCGCCACTCGCCGGACAAACCACGGCGCGCGGCGACTGGCGACTTTTGCCTTCTGGAATTCTCAGGACTTTTTCCCAAGTGCGCATGCCCGAGGAGCATCAATTATGCAGTTGCAATATCATAAATCACAGTCGCGATCTCATCGAATTTGAGGAAGTAAAAAAAATATGGAAACTGTTGAAAGAAATACGTCTTTTCATCTTTAAAAATAGGGTCTTGATAGTTTGTAGGGTTTGTGATACAGGAAATATCAACCTAACAAAGAGCCGCTCTATGGATTAAAACAGCAATAAAGGATCTCTTATACAAAGATATCGCCCGTTTTTCACATAAAATTTACGAAGAGAGAAATTCAATCATCCAGAGAAAATGTTAGCATTTTTTCTTACTTTTTTAATCAATATAACGATGACGCTCTATTCGCTTTCTTAATATGGCATACAGCATATTAGTTGACGTTGCTTTTATCTTATAAAACAAAATTCCCGCGTCGAGTGCTTTATTGTATCTTAAATAAGGAACAATTTCAAAGCGATTCATCCTGAATTGAAAACGATATGCTGTTTTATAAATATATATAGGCAGTTATATAAAACGAATGAAAAAAACGATTGAAAATGTTGTCTTGGTGTTAAATTTTTAAAATATACCAGCAGATAACGAGAGTATGCAAGTTCTGCACAGAAACGGATAACGAGTATTTTAATAAAAAAATATCTGCACATTTGACAAAATTAGATTGCCCTATAATGCGTATTGCATTAAAAAGAACTTGTTTCAAAAAACAACTATATTAATTCTTACAGATAGCTTACATCTTCAAAATTAGTCACATAGCATCAGATGTAGCTGGAGAGTTCATTCATTAGAAATTATGTATATTTATGCACGAGGAAGAGATTTAAAATTAAATTAAATGACAGCATGTTTCGAACAAAATATTCCGATAATTGATGCTCCCCGGGCATGCGCACTTGAGAAAAAGTCCTGAGAATTCCAGAAGTCAAAAGTCGCCAGTCGCCGCGCGCCGTGGTTCATCCGGCGAGTGGCGCGCGGCGAGTTTTTCCAGGTTAAGAGATAGAGCGAAACTCGCCGTGTTTTACGGCGGGTGGCGACTGGCGAGTTTTTGCAGGTTAAGAGATAGCAGAAAGTCGCCAGTCGCCGCGCGCCGGAGAGGTCCACGGCGCGTGGCGAGTGGCGAGTTTGTAAAAGTCGCCACGCGACGCAAACTTGGCCCAAATAGAACACCATAGTCAATAGTTTGTGTTTATAAAGCTCTCCGCTTATTTCGCCGACAAATAACATTTACTGAGCACCGGGCACTGCAGTCTCCAGGCATAAAAGTATCTACGCCTTGAGGAAAAAAAAAAAAAATAATTGTGTGAAGATGATCTCCTTGTTGTGTATATACCAGTATGCCGGAACACTATAACGTTATTCGATGAATATTTACAATGCTCTAAAGTTGTGTTCACACTGTAACATTTAACTTGGGTGGGTGGGTATAGTTGACAAATATCATCGGCGAATTATTTTCGGAATAATTTCATTGAAGAACGTCGATTGGATTTTTTTTTAGCTTTTATGAGTCGGTTTTATTGCGAGATATGCTATCCTTTCAAAGTTCTCAGAAGCGCCAAAGTGGGTTAAATCAAGTCTAAAATTTCAAACACCCCCTCCCTGCCCCACCCCCGTCTGCCCCCCCCCCTCCCCCCCAATATTCAAGTCGCTCCGCCGCGCCTGTAGAAAATTCAGGCTATTTGGACGCATTCGGGAAAAGTGCTAAAGAAGTGTTAGAGACAGTTATTTGTTTGCATCCATGACAACATAGGTTAGATAACCAGGCCGAGAGCGGTTCTACTGGGTGTTCATGTGTCTGGCTGTTATAGCCCATACAGGGGTATGACGTACAGGGTTCCTCGCATTGAAAAAGTATAAACAAGATAACACTAGCACCTGTATGTCCACGATTGATGAGAGATAGGTCTAAATAAAAGAGATAATCAGCCAGAATACCGTGTACTCATATCAATAGAATATTATGAGAGAGCGGTGATAGGTGACGAGGTCTGTATTTCTCAAGTATCCGTTCATAAATCAATCAGCATGAAATAACAATCAAGAAGGGATAGATAAGTAGAGTAGGGGAGACAACATTTTAATAGACGCCACAATTTGTTTATCTCCCCTGAAAGTATTGGAACGAAAAACAGTTAAGTTCGCTCAGGTGTATCTGAGAATTTTGAGATTGAACTGAGTACAAATTTCTGTATGTCAATGCATTCAATGACTCAGTTTCCGGTTAATCTTTTAAATACTCCCTCAAAAGTACTCTGTACAAAAAGTACACAAGTATGTCGAAAATTATTATGCACATGGGTATGAGTAGTGAAAATTTAGAGCTTTCAGAACACAGAAGCATGACCATGAACAGGATCAGAATCAATGACGTCATCACCGGAAGTGATGTCATCACGAGAATCATCACCGGGGCCACGTAGCATAATAGCATGAGCATGAGTAGAATCTGGATCAGATCATGATCAGGTTGGGATCTTGACGACAAGATCAAGCGAGAGAAGCTGTAAAACAAGCTCGATAAGCATAATCATTCAATATTAGGGGGAGCAAAACTATGGTCAAAGAGGGTACAAAGGGCGTCAGGGAGGTGCAAATGGGGTCAAAGATGTGCAAACCGGTTCAGGTTCACACACTCGACCAATCAGAATCATGTAATAGACCGTCAAGTTTGATGACGTAGGTATAATTTGTGAAGAATCATCATATTTAGTCACGTGATTTGTTAGGCTATAACGCCCCGCTGCATTCCGGGAAAAGACATCAATCCTATCAGACACTTCGATAATACAACAAGATCTTTCATTCAGCTTATAGCGTTTCCATTATACTCTAAGGTGAAGGTGGATTGTCATATATAAGTATATTCAACAATGGAGAAACACGAACGGACTACAAGCTAAGCCGATAGCCTTACCGTCAGAGGCGCGGGGTGCTGTCAAGTTTAACGCGCCAACGATAGACTGTATCCCAAAATGCATCGACCCCTGAACCTATACATTTGGAGAATGATTATTATTTAAGTTATAATATTTACAGAAAGGGAAACCAGATCCATCTCCGTTTCTCAAACAAAAGTGGATGAGAGTCAAAGCGCAATTTCCCCAGTTACAGGTTTTACCGTCTGTGGGAAGAACTCAAACTCAAACTTAAAACGAAAGACATCGACATCGTGCTAAATGAGATAATAGTCAGTATGGATGACTGCATTAGCATTGCAGACAGTGAAGATGAACAATTTATCAACGAATCATCGAAAAATTACGGAACTGACGCCATACTGATGTAATCTTACGGTTTTCTACTAGTTCCAATCATCAGGGCATTGATAAATTCAAATTTTTCATTTTCACTGTTCGTATTTCTCAAAATCGGCCATCCATACTGGCTATCAACTCAGTTAGCGCGATGGCGATGTCTTTCGTTGTGATCTTGAGCTCTTTTCACAGTTTTACATCGAGCGAATCGGTTTTGACTCCCATCCTCTTTTCCAGAAGCGAAGATGAATCTGGTTTATCTCTCTGTAAACATATTTGATTTAGATGTCATTCCCCAAATTTATATGTTCAGGAGTCGAACCGCTACTGGTGAGGTATGTAAGAGGTGGGACAAATTCATGTCTGGCATCTAAAAATCAACCATGTGACTTCACAGGAAACCCTCCCTCGGCACCTCACTTTCAGACTAGAATATTCTAAGACATAGCTTTGGTATCTCAGCCGTGCTTTTATTGCAGATGTTCATGTGGAAGCTATGAAGTAATCATGCGGCTCCTAGCACCGGCTCAAGCCTAAATAGATACGCTAGCTGTTAACAGATGAGTTCAAATATATAACTCATCGGATGTTAATGGATCAGCAGCGAGGACGTCTGATGGAGTAAACGCCTCAACATGACGTAAACATGGTAATTGCAAAAATACCCAGACAAACTAACCTGTAATGTGAGATGTCGTGCGGTAATTTTCCCTGGACAATAAACCTACATATATTTATCAAATGGCATGTACAGAGGGGAAACTTCCGGGATTAGCAGTCCACCAGCCGATCCTACCATATACACAAATAATAAACTGATTAGATATTTAAGAGGATATAAACGTGGCTATGGTTTACTGTTTTCCATGGTTGCTGCGTAAAACTTGAAAGCATCCCATGCCTTTTACGAGAAGTCTTAGTTTGTGGTCCGTTCAGAGTATCCCCATCGCTGAATATGCTGATATATGGCTGTCCACCTTCACCGTAGACTATAGCGTAAACGTTATAAGCGTGTTGTATTATCGAAGACGCCGACAGAAGTGATGTCTTACCCCGGAATTATGCAGGGTCTTATAGCCAAAGGAATCGTGCATAAATATGGTTACGGTTCATTACGAAGTATATCTACGTCATCAAACATGGTGGTGGTATACTTGATTCTGATTGATCGAGTCTTTGAAACTGAACAGCGTTGAAAATCTTTGGCCCCGTCTGCATATTTGTGACCATGTTTGCACCTCTCTGACCCAGTTTGTACCTCTTTGAGCAGTTTTTACCTCTTTGACCAGTTTGTACCTCTTTGGCCCTAATTTTTCTCTCTACTCAATGATTATGGTTATCGAACCTGCCATACAGCTTCACACCCTCCTGATCTTGTCTTTTCGAAACCACCCTGAATATGAACTGATCCTGATCCTGCTCTTCTGATACCTTATCTCCGGTGATGACATCACTTCCGGTAACGATGTCACTTCCAGAAACTACGAGTTTTCAAGATCTGGTTTTTATTCAGATTGCACATTCCCAGCTTTGCATTTATAATCATAATTTCCACCTGTCACACTGCCTTACACGTGTCAGTCCTCCGTTCAGAGAATCTATAAGAACGTGTCCTGACACTGTTACCTGACCCAACAGACTGATATCCTGACTGATTTCCTTGTACACAAAGACATCCCTGGGCTCACAGGTATAGTTCTTGTATGTTATAATGTTTCTGCATCTTAGCCCCGTTTGATTGTAGCTATTCGTGTGGACACATTGAATGGCGTGATTATACGGTGAGTGAGTATAATTATCAGCACAAGTTAAATCGTCGACACGAATGCACCGAAAGTAATAGTCCGAGAGTCTTGATGACGTAGTCTCCTATCTCACCCTTTTGTGCCAATGTGGTCGCACCATCTCAGAATGAATGCCCTTTGTACCAAATGTGATTGTTTAACCTTTAATCCACCGAATTGAATTGAAAAAATAACGCGTTACTAACAGGAGTGGAGTGAGCTCAGAATGTCACAGCTAAAACAAAAATGTATTATGTGGTCTTTCAAATAACTGTGCATCTAACGTGTTTATTCTTTCATAAGATATTCTGTATGTAGATAAAATCTCTGTTGTATGCAGATAATAGAAACGCTTCCAGTGTCGTCACATATTTCGACCTAGTGGAATCAGAATTGTTACATCGACAGTTTATGTCATAAACGCGAACAACCGGAAAATGTCTCCTACAAGGGGGCCAGTCCTTCGCTCCTTTCGGTATTCTGCACAATATCTCACGCGTATAGATGATCGAAGGGGTAACTAAATATTCTTCGACGTAACTCGAATTTGTGAGATGCAGGGTTATTGCAGTGAATCTGAAATGTTTGGGATATTGTTATGAAACCACGACTATTGTGAACTAGGATGGAGATTTTCTTTCAAGGCGTAAACTCAACGACCTGTGTAAAAATTCAAAAGTTCACCTATGTGGGCATCAAGTCAGAAGAGCTGACATTCGCTAGGAGGACGGAAGATGGACTCCTATAAGACGACATTCTTTGATGCTCAGTAAAATGTAGCGTCTCGACCCACCAATCGTCCGCGGTAGGAATATAATAATACAGCAAAGAGAAGAAGTCCTGCGATGGAGGTGCATCACTTTGCTGGTTTAGAAGTAAGCCTGCTCGAAAATAATAATTAGGCCGCTCCTCTCATGAGGGAACATGTTTTCTGTCTGAATCGTCCAGAGGCGCAGACATACTATTAACCAAACGTATTAATGTCTATCGAAGTTAACATTAAAAACAAGCCTCGTTCGTGTGAGCGAGAAAGAAAGATAATTAGCGATAATTCGAGCAGAAGGTTGTATTTTATTACTAATGTACAAGTTACCATTAACACAATTTACAATGCAACAAATACAATACTCTCTCCTCTTTGTGAAAAAAGATTAAACATATAGTAAACACTGTCAGGAATACATATGTTGGTCAGCCACGAATACAACAATATCGTTGCACAAACGTTCTTGCGTGTAGAAGTAGTGGTTGCAAAGAGTCCCGTGCATACGTTGAATAACAGTGTGAAACTATAATCATAATTGACAAGTACTGGCTCACATGCCCGGCAAACATATAACACAATAATGCGTCTCTGTCAACGGCATCACGGCTGTAAATAGGACGTTTCACGTGATAATACCTAGGTTAGTGTTAGCCAATCAAATCAAGCGAGACAGAAACAGCCCTCACCTCATAGTGACCATTCGCTGTAACGAACAACGGTAGGAATTACCAACTCTTAAATAGGAATTGAGTTGAATTTTCCGTGTAATATCTATACTAAATATATCATAATGGAGTAAAATAAATACAACATACAGTAACATTCGTCAGTTACAATGACCCAAGTTTATTATATATACCAGTATCCAATCTACAATTCCACGCATACACCCGCATACACCCGCATACATACCTAGAGAAGGATCCTGATGTATGATTACGTGTATTCGTTACAATGGACTGGTGCGTGTGATGTGGTTTTCCTTCAACCCTATCTGGCCTGGGATTTTTGGGACCTGTCCAGCCCAGCCCTAAATATTCTTCTTATCCCTTGAGCTAGAGTGGCTGAAACTTACAACACTATACCCTTGGGCCAAGATCTACTAGAATTTTTTTTAATCCAAGATGACCGCCTTGATGACGTCACAGTGACGTCATCTTCAAAACAGGCATTTTGGTTATTTTTTGGGGTCAGATTTTTCGAAAATTCTTTACGTGTTTTCTTTGCAAAAACCACTTGAAAATTAGCAAATAATAGTCTTATGTGAAATAAGATAGACTTTGCCCAATTTTCCTTCAAAAATAACGAAAATATCACTTTTCAGTTTTTCAAGTACCCCACATGGCCGCCACATGATCTTGAATTTACCCGTGATCCTTTACTCCGGGAATTATTTTTGTCGTTCCGGAGATATGGGACAACGTTTGGTAGGGGGGTGGGGAGGGGCATAATCACGCCCTCCCCCCACCCCCCTTCACCACCACCACCCCCAGGCCTGATAGGCTTAATTATGTTGAAAATGATATGATATTCGGGGTGACAATCGCTCAAACTTGAGTTGAAGTGAATGACTTCCTTTATATTGATCTGCAGTATATGGCAGGACTAGATATTCACTCACTATACTTACTTTATTATTATGGTATATCTTCACATACTTTCAAATTTGGAAGCTTTAGTTGGTTTAGTACTACAACGACGCAGGATCCTAATTTACTACAGAAATTTTATATGGGGGTGTTATTATAGTGCTATCCTGATTCTGTATTGTTATCATTATTCACTGTTTTAAGCGTTGGCAGTTGTCTCCTGTAATTCTGCAAGAGTGGCATCTTTATAAAAACTTATTGTATAAGGTACTATATATCTAAATATTTCTTTCAAACGGTGAGCCTTCAATAAAATATACATATCATCAGCTCTAGCTTTGTGAGACTAAAACAATAATGTGCTACCGTACCATTTGTGTAAAACCAAAACTAAAAATAAAAAATTCTGAAAGACTTTGTGAGACCTAACATCCTGCATTCAAGTGCATGCTGGGAGAATTAATCATTTGTGATACAACAGAAAATAGAAGAAAGATAAAACCATGTCACCCAATGCACATTACATCTCGATATTATATATTTTGTTTCGCCCATAAATATGTAGGAAATATTAATACATTCGTGGCCGCACATATATAAGGTTACACAACTGCAGTTGTGCCGAAACTCCACCCTCATAACCTAGGATGGAAGTAACTCCAAATATGGAAGTCATCGCGATATAATATTCTATCTTTCATATGTGCTTATGCCAGTCTGGAATATATAATCACAGCCGCGATATAGAATATCATATCACAATGGCTTTCATTTTCGGAGTTACTTTCACCCTAGTTTATGTGAAACTGTGGAAATAACGCATTATACACTCTCAGTAATTGAGTTTCATTTCTTCATATGTTGAATAAAAAAAAAATAGGAATCAAACCTGGTTTACCAAAGCGAACTGAATCCGATTCAGTATATGACCAGACTTGTGAACATGTATCTTGCCACCCACTTCGTGCTAAATATTACCAAGTAAGTGGTAGTCACTAGTTAGACATAGCTAACAATTATCTCAGAAAACCACATCTTCCCTAACCAACTATACCGAAAATACATCACAAAGCGCGTCTTGGCGAAAAAAACCCTTTGTGAAGAGTCAACTTGGCTAGCGAAGATAGGGGTTCCCGAAATGAATATGGTAAAGGCTGCATTGTGTGTTGCTAGTTACTACCATGATAAGCAAATGAACTAGAATTCTGCATCTTCCCATTAGGCTGGCTCGAATGTGTTGGCCACCGCCTCCCTGTTTATGATGTCACGTATTTGAAGAGTAAGATTGATATGTTGTTTTCGCGCAGATTCAAATAAAAAATCATCTCTCGTGTTACATCAAGAGAGATGAGCTGAGGATGGAATTTGAATAATAGTCTAATGAATCCTACATAATTAGTCACATCCATGATACCCCATAGTCAGGGCTGTTAGGGATTTTTTGGTTCACATTCTTCCAAAAGCACCAAATTGGGCCTATGTGTCGCCGATATCATACTATTTCGATTTTTGACGGGCGCCAAGACGGGCGACCCCTGGGGCCGCCATATTGGCGAAATTCAATATGGTCGCCACCCGAGTCAGTGGGCAATCGTAGTTAAATAACTAAAAGGGCTAGAAATATGAATAATAGTGGTTTTGGGGTCGGGGAATCTGATTGTGATCTTATTTCAACGATTTGAGGTCAAGGTCACCCTTCAAGGTCACCATAAAGGTCATTTTGGGGACAAATTCGCCATTATCAGTGGTTTTGGGGCAGATATATAAACTGCCTCATTTTCCTGGTTTCCGGGGTTGAATAACCCGAATAAGGCCTTATTTTGGCCATTCAGGGCAATATTTCATTTGAGAGTCGCGATAGAGGTCATCCGAACCAGAGGTGAGTTGTAGGTAAAACACCAAAAGATCACAAATAATACCATAGGGGTTTGTGGCATTCGGAGAATCCGATTCTGATCTTATTTTGAAGATTTGAGGTCACCCCATTTTGGGGTCAAAGGTCAAAGATCAACAGTTACCACTAAGAACAATCGAACGAAGATTATTCAGGAACAAGTTCCATTAAAATACTTCGGAGACAAAATGCTATAACTATGCCGCTATGCCGCTGTGTGTATTTAAATGTTCGAAATACAATACAAAGACCGCTTTAGCAACAATATACCAATGATTATTAATACCTGTACCTTCTGGCTTGCGCTCTCAAGAAACTGTGAAGTCGGGTCGCACCCAGTAAGGCTGTGGAAGAGGGGTAGTGCCATGGATTTTGACGGACCGAGATCGGAACAAATGGTATGGACTGGAATGTCACAATATTTTTTTCCAGTACCGAAGCCCACCAAGAGTTCCGATAGACCGAGGGTCTTCAAAGACCGGACATCGCTGTCCATCGTGCGAAAATAGACTGGTGTATGACCCTCCTTCGTGGCATGTACTAGATGCAGGAGGACCCTGGTGTCCGCCTCTGAATGGTTACACGGTTGAAGTATTGTGAGGTCACAACGCCTGTTGAAGAACACGGACTCAAAACGGGTACACAGGAGGAGCTTTCCGCCTATGCCAGTCTTGAAGATCTGTGTGCTGATGAATGAGAACGGCTCCTTGTTGTTCTCATTATTTTAAGAGGCCGCTGATCCATTCATACATCGGGATTTATGGGTACCGGAAAAAGTATTGTGGCATTCCAGTCCAAACCATCTGTTCTGATCTTGGTCCGTCAAAGTCCTTGGCACTACCCCTCTTTCACAGCTTAACGGTGTTCACAGTTTCTTGGATGTGGCAAAAAGACCGCCTGGACAGTCTGTACAAGCATATCGGCTCTCACACACGATCCTGACACTCTCGAGTTCGTGCATATGGGGCTTATAGAACGCTTCATCGTACTAATGTACAGCAAGGTAAGTGGTGCAGCCGGTGTCAATGAGGCCAAGCATCACCTCTTCACCACTGCAACCAGATCGCTGGAAAACATCCCATCTCCCAAGCCGCGCTGTTGCAGCATGTGAAGCGAGCGCTACTGCAAGCGAGTTTCTACTGGAGTCAGGTCACTTCACTCCAGCAGAAAATCCCTGATTTCAGTGAGTGGAGCTGGCACAAAGATCGCACCAGTACATGGCAACCGCTATGGACCACTCTCAGCGACACTTCTATGGCATATGCCATTCTCATGCACTGCGGCTGACTCAAGGCATGCACGGGAAGGTGCAAATGCAACTGTGCCGATGTCCGATACACGACCCTCTGCAAATGCGAAGGCGGGTGCGTTAATAACAAGGGCCGTGATGACAAGTATTACTTATTGCTGGCATCATAGAACGCAAGCCAGAAGGCATAGGTAGTAAAAGTAATCATTGGTCTAGTGTTGCGAAAGCGGTTTTTGTGTTGTATTTTGAACATTTAAATGCACGTAGCGGCATAGTTATAGCATTTTGTCAGCAGATGTCATCTCCGAAGTATTTTAATAACATTTGTTCCTGAATAATCTTGTTTCGATTGTTTTATTAGCAACTGTTGATCTTTGACCTTTAATTCCCAAATGAGGTGACCTTGACCTCAAATCGTCAAAATAAGGTCAGAATCTAATTCTCCGATGCCACAAAGCCCTATGGTATTATTTGTGGTTCTAGCTCTTTTGGTGTTTCCTATAATTGACCTCTGGTTGATCTCTGATTTAGGTGAACTTTATCGTGAACCTCACGTGCAATATTGCCTCAAATCGTCAAAATATGGCCAGATTCGGGTTACTCAACCCCGAAAATCGATAAAATGAGGTAGTTTGTATATCTCGACTAAAAACCACGAAAAATGAGGGATTTGATCCAATAATGACCTTCAGGGTGACCTTGACCTCAAATCGTTGAAATAAGATCAGAATCAGATTCCCCGACACCGAAAACCACTAAAAAGTTGTATTATTCATGATTCTAGCCATTTTGTTTTTTTAAATACGATTGACCTCTAACCCGGGTGGTGGCCATATTGAATTTCGCCAATATGGCGGCCCCCGAGGGCGGCTACCTTGGCGCCCGTCAAAAATCGAAACGGTATTGTATGGGCGACATATGGGCCAAATTTGGTGCTTTTGGAAGAATCTGAACCAAACAGTCCCTTTTATGCCCTAACATCCCGGACTACCAGTGGCGCCTGTGCATTGCGTGTGTAGGGACTGTGCTAGAGTCTAGGGGTGTAGACTGTTTGACGAGTGACAGTACCGTCTAGTCTAATCTACTGATACACACTTCCAGTTAATTTGCTTTCTGCTAATATTCATACTCAAACGGAATTTATTCTAAATAGCATCTTAACAAAAATTTGAAAAATTGTTGCTAAAATATTTCGATTCTTTTTTCTTATTGTGAATATCATGTAGGCCCTACCGTAACCTTGGGTCGTAATTTTGTGTAACGGGAGTGCATGGGTTGTTCGGTGTGTGATTATACAATTTTAAAGTCCTCCTTAGCTTAAAACAGAAGTGAGGAAAGGCGTCCGTGAGACCGACTGGACAGATTACTCCGCTATCTATTCCAAAATTATTTCGGATTCCCACGGTGATGGACAGTCTCAAAGTCGATTTGTATTTGGGCACCCTACACGTACACTATCAATGCACGCGTCTAGATAACCGAAATGGTAACCAAATGCGTCGACTAGGAAACTTCGTCCCACCCGAGTATACATCACCACAATTCCATACAGTTGATTGACTGGTTCGGGTTTTGTCCGGTTCCGGATCAAGCGAGATATGTTGCCTGGTTTCAGTGTGACGCATGGGAGCCTTCAAGTCAAGTTCGCATGAGTAAAATTCTGTAATTACGGTATCCATCTCTCGAAAAAATCTCTCTTGCAGTTCTTATACCGTCTTCCGTTTCTTCGATAGAAGAAAACTAAGATGCATACATTTGACTTCGTCTGTATTAGATCGCTGTGTCATTATTACGGTACTCGCTTTGAAGTCTCAGCATATAATGTCACAGTACTGGTGATACCAGGCTATACCCAAATCCGTTGAGCTTTGAATGGAATAACGAAAAAACACTGCTATTATGCCACAGCTTCGAATGGTATAGTGAGGCATTCATAAGGTGGAATTGTTACAAGTATGAAATTTTGCACTCATTAATTTTGGCAGGCGTTCTTTCATTTAAGATCGGTAGACAACCACTCTAACCTTATTCTCATAAGTCAGGGCCTATCCTCTGGGATTTGATGCCTCGCCCATTTTGACACTCAAATCCCTTCAGATTAGCATTTATCTTGACTAGGCCTTATTCTCTCAATCCAGTGATTTGGTCGGCTGGTATATTTGCCTTTTTGATAAACTTGGATACATCTTATATTGGCATAACCTTAACAGATATTTTCGTGAAACCTATCATGGGATATATCAACAGATAACTACAAATGTTATAGATGCCATCTCATTCCTCATGAGATGAGCAAGTGTCATGTTTCGCTAACACCAAGGCAAATACGCGAATGAAATCAATAGCGCCATGCGCAGTTACCGGTACTATTTGCTATTTCTATTCGCAGAATTTGATCGTTTACATTCAGCATTTGAAAACAATAAGTATTCGCATATAAATAATGTCAACGAAACTGTTGTTGGTAACTTTAAACTCAAATGATACACTACTGCTCTAAGAGATTCAGCATTCTGCAGATTATTCACATCGCTCCACAAGATGCTCACCCGAATTTTTTTTTTAGACGCAAAATTGCAGATTTCTATCTTAATTATTTAATATTCAATCAACGTCACCCATTTTACCTGTCGCTTACAGGAAGGTAGGGGTTCTGGCTAACGGGCACATAAATCTCATCTCACGAATAGTTAGTGTTCTAACGAAGCTTGACCCTATGTTTTGTGTCCTTCGACTAATTCGCTCGTTCTTAGAGCGGGAGAGATGCAACCGTCTCAATGAGCTGATACGCAGGCACAAGCTGGCGTATTCTATCTCAGCAAACAATCGCTCTCTACTGTTTGGGGACGGCCCGACCCTGGCCCAGGCCCAGCCTCTTCAAGATGACTTCATGAATCCGTAACATTCCAAGTCGGTTGCTTTTGTGTCGCTTTCTTTTCGAAAAACGTCCATTTGAGTGGAATAGCTGTAAATTTAATTCGCGATACTCTAACAAACACGATGGGCTCGTCGTCGATCGTAGAACGTTGGAACTACTGCGCAGACATGGAAGCTTCATAGGAGTGATTGGGTCATAGATACACAAACGTATATGCCCTTGTCAAGATCAACGGCATTGAGAACGTGCAGGGATTTGTAAGCACTGTGGGCAGTTAATCTGCATGTACTAAAACACTCATCAGCGTACATGTAACAGATTTTCGAATATCCGTCAGAGTTTATTCGACGTTTTCATACAGTATTGGTAGACATGGCAGTGTGACTAATGTCACAGGACCTACAAAGTAGGGATCTGGCGAATTTTGAGGTTTATAGGTCACCTAAGTAGGTCAAATTTTCATCAAAAGTAGGTCAACTAGCTGGTAACAGTCCCCTAATGCACGTTCATGCCAAAAATCAAGGTTCTAATGTCAACGGATCTCCTTTTTTGTCGGAGAAAGGATTCGGATGGACTCACTGACTGACTCACTCATTACGGGACAATTTGCAAATGAGAGCCTACTTCGTAGGAATATACGACAGATAAACACACACGGTTTTTGACTTAAATTGACAGTTTCGCACCGCGTTTGGGAGAGAGATGATTTTGGGAAGTGCTCTATTTGTTGCCATATTAACGTAATTACGCAGGCTGGTATACAGATTTTCCCCTTCATACTGGCATGTGAGCCATCAAAAAGAACTTCCCTTGTGATACGCTGATAATTTTGAGTAACGAGCTGAAATCACATAATTGAATGTACCGATATTTACAGTCCAGTAGATTTGAGTAAATTTGTTTCATTTGACGATAGAAGCATACAATTGTGTCTTTTGGTAGTCCATATCACGCTGATCAATAATGGATGGCGAACCACCTTGCAGTCTCGCTGCGAGGGCTTTCCGGAGTCTGACACTACCCCCAAGTACATATACCAGAAGCTGAATATTTGCCAAAAATGTATCCCCACAAAACTGATATAAATCTATCCGATAACTTCAAAATGTTCAAAAGAATCATTGATGACTACAAGGAGCAACAAATTACGAAGAATAAACCCTTTATTTATGTGTGCGGAGTTGGGATATTTTTGGTATATTTCATACCACAAAGATATTCTGGTATATAGTACATTGGGCTGCGAAGATATCGGGTATGACATATTAATATTCCCTTTCCCATTAATCAGACGACGATGAGTACATTTTTTACCGAAATTTAGTTAAATGCACATAAAATACATTATTTCAACTTGGACATTTCGATTTCATTGCGGAATGCTCGCCGTTTTTATTAATAACTATTTCGACTAACTTGAATGAAGGGGGATAAGGGCACCATGTGATGCAATATTTTTGAGTCAAGACTGCTGACCCGGTAACACGGTAACGATCTGTTGTCCCGTATGCGTTTCTCATGGTATGCCCATCCCCAAGCAAAGAAAAAACAAACATTGAGAGACGGCATGGTCAAGCAGTTCTTGCAGACCTTCAAAGTAAATTCGTTATTGTTCCAGCAGACAAGTCTCCAAAATAATATAATATTTATAATATAAGTAAATATTACTATTATCAGGTGCTGTTTGGTATAGCTATTCCACTTGCTTCTGTATCGACTTACTACTTCACCGGAAAGACTTTGGAATATATATTCAACAAACGCAAGCAGTTTCTCAAGGAAAGAGATGTTTCCCTTCCTACCACTCTTATCGATACACCAAAATTGCACTTGACTCCCAAAAGGCATAAACCACCATACAAAGCTAGGTTTATAGCTGGTGCCACAGGTTGTACAACTGACCTTCTGCCCACTTTGTAAACACCAACCCTGCGGGCAATTAAATCTTTTTGGGGGGAACTATTTTGCTGCCATTTCAGTAGAAACATTTCTTAATTGTAACTGATCTAAAGATATTATTCTATTTGCAACTCATTGTTAACTTATGAATATGAAGTTGCTCGAAACGTCAAAACGCATGAAGTGGTAAGGCGCTCAGACTCGAGAAGATAGGCCAAATGGATGTTTTTTTCTGTGCAATATTTGCTGGTATATTTCGTTCTGTATTCTGGTTACCAAATGATTGTTGATCTGAAAGGGATCTTTTTGTCACGAAAAAGACAAGGCAAATAACCCGGAATTTAAATGGGCGTTGATTTGCGAGAATAAGGACAAAGAGGTGGTATCCCAATCTTAAATAAAAGAGACCCAGTCCTAATAGATGTGTGCAGAATTTCGTGCTTTTAAGCTAGTGCACTTCTCGCTAATTGCCCACTGGTGGAGACAGTTGTGGTTTGCGAAAATGAATATCAGCCTAGGTTGAAGACACCGAGATGTTCGCTTCGTGGCAAAATGCGGTTCTGGCTAATGTCGCCTTAGAGGCATACAAACTGTCTTTCAGAACAGTATATGGTCCTGCAAATAGTTCGAAACAGGGCGAAATTAGCAGCGAGAGAAGACGCTTATAAATCTGTTCTGGAATTTTTCATCAAAAGATACATTTGTACTATTGTTAGGACAATACCGTCACCCCTGCCTCGAAGTACGGATACGGTTGCGGGTTCTCTCACACCGAGTGTGTTTAGACTAATTAACGTGACAAAAATCCGTTACTCACAACACAGTTTCGCAATTTATACACAACAATATAGCATTGCATTTGATTATTAAAATTAGAGGATCGAAATTCTAGTTTTTTTCCGCTATTGACAGGTATATGCGTTCGTGTGGGAGAATTATCTACGCGTGCGCGTAGATTTTTCATTCCATCTTTCGACTATTAATATCCACCCGAACGTAGCCATGGCGTAATTTAACACAATGGTTCCCACGTTATATCTGTCTATTATTATTAGGTTAGGTTATTATATACTAATTGCAACTCTAATCAATCATAGTTGGTCGTATTTTCATCTAGTCTAGGTGGTGTCAGTTAAGATTTATGTCCGGCAATAACCATCTCCATGACAACCGGTAAGCTTCAACTGTATATGTATGGTCTTCAACTGGTCCGTCGTCAAAATCGGTAATTCGCACGGCTATCTACGTCAGCTCTTTGAATCCCTGAAATGATGAAGAGAATATAATTATAAGATCCTATTACATCGAAATTTCGAGTCAATTTAATTTGGAATGTCTTAAAAGTGTAAGTATTGGATTTTTTCACAATACTATGAAATTACATGTCGATCAAAAGTCGGAACGTGTGAGATCAAATATATATATTTGGTTTCTGGCAAATGTCCTTGCCAGAAGTCGGTGCATTCACTTGGCTTCATTGTTCATTCCGTTCTTCAGCAGAATACAGATATACGTACAATATATTTTAAAGGCACTACCAAATGTGTATACCTATTAACCAGACTAAAGTAGTCATCTAAATGCCGAAAAGAAATGCGTTTATATTCTGGAGATGCTAAATACTGTTGCCCAGATATGGAAGGCGAAAGTTTCACTCCGGATTAAAAAATTTCCCCAGGAATTTTAGATAATGGGCGCAAAATGTTCTCAATACCTCATGCTGTGGTGGAATGACTTCAGTCACCCTTAGCAAGTATGTATCCATTTTATGCAAAGCATCTGCCATTGCTACGAAAATATGCCATGAAACAGTTGCCATAGCAAGGATATCTGAACGTGTTTCTTTAGGGAGCAATATTCGTCATAGTGAAAATAAATAGTATAACTAGATCTTCTCTATATAGAATCTGAATTCTTGTTTCAAAAGAAATCTCTTTCATAGACTTATCAATACCAGACCAAGCAATCGGTTGCCATGGTAACCGATTTCGCTTCAAAATGATTTTTTCCCCTCCAAAAAGTTTAGTTAAAATTTGTAGTACATTACGGAGAAACCACGTTTAAAAACGCAACTGGATCGGATTATTAGAAGTAACGCTACAGGCCAAAAGATGCCAAATTATCTCGGAATCCGCCGAGGGAAACTCGAAAACTGAAGTTTAACTGCTATATCTTACCATTCTGTGAGATGTAAATAAAGCTTTGCGGATTTTTCTGTCAAATCGAGTGCCTCTTTCTCCAAAACTGTTCTGTCTGTAAGGCAAACACAATGGCTATGGCAGTTACAGTTTTCTACATTGTAAACAATGGCCTTGGCAGTAACAGTTGATTATAATATAAACAATGACCGTGGCAGCTACAGTTGTCTATAATGTAAACAATGGAAGCTAAAATTGTATATAATGTCAACAAATGCTTTGGCAGCTATAGTTGAATGTTGTATATAATGCAAACAGTGGCTACGACAGCTACAGTTGCCTGGTGTCTATAATGTAAATAATGCCATTGGCAGCTGCAGTTATCTTTAATGTAAAACAATGGCATTGGCAGCTACAGTCGTCTATAATGTAAACAATGGAATTGGTAGATAGGGGTGTCTATAATGTAAAACATTGTCTTGACAGCCACAGTTGCCTATAATGTAAACCATGGCTGTGGCAAAATAAACAATTGCATTGTCAGCCACATTTGACTATAATGTAAACAATTGTATTGGCAGCCACAGTTGTCTATGATATAAACAATGGCATTGACAAAATAAATAATTGCATGGACAGCCACATTGTCTATAATGTAAACAATTGTCTTGGCCGCAACAGTTGTCTATAATGTAAAAAATGACCTAGCCAGCTACAGTTGTCTATAATGTAAACAATAGCTTTGGCAGCTATAGTTGCCTGTTGTCTATAATGTAAACATCGGCTATGGCAGCCATAGTGTCCTGTTGTCTATAATGTAAACAATGGCTTTGGCGGCTGCAGTTATCTATAATGTAAACAATGGCATTGGCAGCTACAGTTGTCTATAATGTAAACAATGGTATTGGCAGTCATATTTTCTGTAATGTAAACAATGGCCTTGGCAGCAACAGTTGTCTATAATGTAAACAGTGGCTACGGCAGCCATAGTGTCCTGTTGTCTATAATGTTAACAATGGCTTTGGCAGCTACAGTTATCTATAATGTAAACAATGGTATTGGCAGCCATATTTTCTATAATGTAAACAATGGCCTTGGCAGCAACAGTTGTCTAGAATGTAAGCAATGGATTTTGGAGATAGGGTTGTCTATAATATGAAAAATTGTCTTGATAGCCACAGTGGTATATAATATAAACAATGGCATTGGCAAAATAAACAATTAAATTGTCTTCCACAGTTGTCTATAATGTAAACAATGACCTTGGCAGCCACATTTGCCTATAATATAAACAATGACCTTGGCAGCTACATTTTTCTAAAATGTAATCACATGAATGATATATTATTGCTCTTAAAGTGCTACATAAAACACAATGCTGATTGATATAGGCGCAGAAGTAAGTTACCTCATTTCAAATGACTCTTAATTTGGAAATATCAGCGAATAATTAAATTTCTCCTGGAAGCATTTGTAACACAGTACCATTCAAAAACATGAATACGGTAATTGTAAGTAAATATAACGGTGGATTTGTGCGATGTAAAAACAATTGCTGGCAAGGGAATGGATCAGTTTCTTCATTTCGGATAGGTATTTCATGTATGGAACTTTTATCTGGGCCTCTCAAAATCCCTCGGCCAATTGTCCCCAGACTTGGTCATTATACGCATTGTCTCGTGATCCTTATTTTGTATGAACTACAGCGCAGAAGAACATTGAAATTATTTCATGCTGATATGCTAAAGTGAGTCCTGTCCAGAGTACCGATATCTCCATTGTCATTGCTTGAATGCGGGCAACTTTGGCGCCGGGGTCTGAGGGTCTTATATGGTATCACGCAATAGCAGCTCGTTTCTGTGTCTTTTCAATTAACATTGTATTCAATAAGACATTAACACAATTATATAACTTCCCTGTAGCTATACGACATACTTACCGAGATTTCCCACCGTAGCCGTTGTGGGTTTTGGCTCATTCCTGTGTCGGTAACAGAACAGATATAACTATCAACATCAACCTGATATAGCCTAATTTAATACTGATCCCGCCTGAACATGAAAAAATAAAATAACATGAGGAAGCACTAACGTGAAAAACTCCTCAACCCCAGCAGTATTAAATGTTCCAAGTTTGGCAACGATGTCAATCGTTTCATCAGGTAATAGGGCACGTGCGTGGACAAACGCACGTACACGACAACAATAATACCCCTATGTAAAACCTTTTAAAATAGTTAACTTGACATGCAAATTATTGTAATATGTGATATATTTTGTGGAAATAATAAGTTTACAAATCCGAACTGAAAATGGCACCAGAATAACAGTGGTATACTTCAAATTGCTGAGTCAATCTTGTTGTAATGTAAGATGGAAAAAAATGAAGATACTTCAATTTGATCGCGCTATCTTTTCCCGTGATCCGTAACTTTCACTTAACACTCTCGAGTTCCGGGCAGAAGAGACTGAAGAATGCTGTTTATTTATTACATTTACAACAATCCAACTGTCTTTGGTGGGCAGACATGCATCATTTGGCATGGCGGTGTTGTTGTTGCACCTCTTGTGTGTAATAGTTTGTATTGGTGCGGATATGAATGATACATCGCGGCGTGGCAGTAAAATCGGAAATATGGTCCTTGTTTACACCCTCACACAAGCTGCTACAGTAAGGTATATCAGTTAATCACATTCCGACATTCCGGGGATTGACCTGGGATGTCGTTGTGCACACCGCAGGTCATGGTAAGAATAAACCTCAGCTCCTCAGAGAGCTTGTCGTAAGAGACGACTGAG
Source organism: Hanleya hanleyi (assembly GCA_036873755.1). Lineage (NCBI taxonomy): Eukaryota > Metazoa > Mollusca > Polyplacophora > Lepidopleurida > Hanleyidae > Hanleya > Hanleya hanleyi. The sequence continues at coordinate 48,488 of JAVTVY010020279.1, forward strand.
GCATCTGTGGGGTTCCCGGTGTGAAAAGAAATAGGACCCCGCCCGTGTGGTTCCCGGGTGTGAAAATCAATGACCCAACGTCGTGGTATATAGTTGAAAGCGATGTTAAATCATATTCACTCACTCACTCACATTCCGACATGCCAAAAGGCAGGTGTAGGCCTACGCATATTTGCCGGTGTGGTATGCGTGAGGACATCTCAAGAGGTAAATACAACGTGTCATCCAAAGTTTTTTGACACCCTTTGACTGAGCGAAAACGAAACTCTTTAGGAGGACTGAGTGAAAACGAACCTGTCTAAGGAGCCTCCTTTTCATTCTCAAGCGGGCCACGGAACATGGATAGATGTCATATGCCATGTGAAAAGTAAAGAGCCTCGTTTTCATTCTCAAGCGGCCAACGAAACTTGTCATGGATGTCATACGCATGAATGGCATTTTAAGAAGTAAACACATAAATTAATTAAAAATTAACAAAAAGATCCAATATATGCAAAAATCACATCCACAAGATATACTTACTGTTGTGTGCAAGTCTTGTGATCTTCCTTGCTCAAGTTTTTGAGATATGGCGAAGACAAAAAAAGTTAACAGACAGTCGGGGTGACAGACAGATGCCCCAAGCAATACTTCTTAGCCCAAATGGGCTGAGGAGTGAAACAAATACAACGAATACGAAGAGGATAACGGTCCGCAGAGGTGACAAAAAAATAATAAGATTTAAAAGTCCCTTTATCCATTGCCGCTTGGCACATCGTATTCCATATACGGCTACCGAAGTTTGTACAATCTGCGTTGGCCAGGTGAAGTAAGCATGCGTATAGGGGCATGTATCGGACAGTGTCACAGAGGGTTCCAATCTTCAAACGGAGTTGTCTTCCTGGTTCCGGTTTTACAAAGCCCGCGTGAGCTCCGACGTCACCATGGAGGAAACGTACGCTTTGTGAGAACAGCCCCTGCAGGACATGATAAGACATGGGAGACAACCCTGTTGGTGGAGAGGGCTCGGCTCCCCGGATTAGTCCCCTTCGTCGGTTATTACTTCCGAGGCTGTTATCATTTATTTGTAGTAGGCCGCTAAATATTTATATCCTTCAATATATGACATGGATTTGTTCCCTTTCAACTATGGAGTGACTGTAGTCCTATCGTATATGTGTATAATGTGGTTAAAGTTATGATGAAATTTGAAGACATGTTTTTCATTTCACTCACCTTTCTTTGTCCATTTTCCGCAGGGTTTGTAATATTTTATGAACCAGCGATTTTGTGTCGTCGTCTGCAAAAAAAAATATCATATATCATTTATAATTCAAACTTCTTCAACTCGCTCAAATAACAGGATATTCACTAGCAACATTTGTAACAGCCGATCGTATCAGTTTCGAAATTCCTGCTGTGGATATTATTTCTGTTGTTTTCTCTCTCCCTCGCTCAGCACCTTGTAATAGAAATATTATTCAATACAGAAATCGAGATGTTATTATCAGCACAAAAAGACATAAAAGATTCAAATAAGGTTTGCACGCAGCTTGAAATCTTCCAAGTAAATAAAAAGCAGCATTTTAAATAGTTGTTCCCGCATAAAGCCCCCCCCCCCCCCCGAGTGTCTCATGTTCCTGGTGAACGCGCGTAGATCTGAACCGCCGACGGCGCCTCAATACTTGTAGCATTTGTCGGTAATCATCCTCGCCACCCGCCCTCTTGGCTCACTTCTCTTGTAACGGTATACCACGGTGTTCGCTATGATGATCTGTAATACTATGCTAGGTATTACAAATGGCTGCTTGCTAGCTGTTCAATTGGTGTTGGAAAATTAATGTTTCCAGTTCGAGGCATGATATGACTAAAACTGCATTGCTGTTCTAGATCGGAGATCTTCTAAGTTAAAAACAACAACACAAAATAAAAAGCCCCATCACGATACCATATTTCGAGGATGATTGACCAGAAACAGAAGAAATGGTTTTATCTGGCCTTATGTACCGGTACTGTTTAGAGATTTTGTTTGAAGTCTAAAACGATTAAGGTCAACATATTAAAATGAAATATAGATATTAACACTGAATTGAAACTGACCCGTTGGTAATGAATGTGGTTTAGCAGCTTTTGTCTCTGTGTCGTCTTTCCTGAATAAAGGAAAAAACACTCATAAGTCATTCATTCAAGGCAGATAATCAGTCACTGTCACCTGTCTGAATAGCCTCCCCTAGCTGGCGAAATTGAATGCCTGGGGTTGGCCATCAACAATTCAAGTTCATGAATCCATCTTGTATTATATCAATTGTTTACACCCTATTTTTCTCATTTTATATCGAAGAGACACTCAAATACATATTAATTACCACATTATGCTAATTTAATTAGGCATATAAGAAACAACCTTTAAACTTGACCTATTTATATGATTGTAAAGCCAAACACGTCAAACATAAATTAATCTCGCTGAACAAAAGAAGAAAGTATATAAATTCTAGCGAAAAATACATTATGTGGAAAAATGTGAGCTCTTGTCTTTTCCTCCCAAATAATGTCAGTAGTAGTATAAGCGTGAAAAAGGTCCCATTGAACTCTTTGCACTTAAACTTGAGGGGTAACTCTTGATTTCCCTAAACCATCCGACAGGGGGCGCCACCAGCTCAAGAGAGCTCCCCGCAAAAGGGAGGTAACTCTTGATGCACTTTTGTGGTTTTTGGCAAATGCCGGGTTATCTTCCCTGAATCGAACATTTGCATATTAAATCTATACGAGAAAATGCCTGTATGGGGTATGGATGATCCGATGGGGTCGTATGAGGTACCATTGTGAAGCTTATGTGAGGGGGCATCTGATGGGCTGGGTGTGGGGTTAAAATAGCGTCATTCTGCGCATGCGCGGTGGACAAAGGGTATGGAAATAGACGTTTTGGAGCTAGGGGAGCCACTAATGGTCCGATTGGGTCGAGTGAGGTATCAAAGTGAAGCATTCGTGAAGGGGCATCTGATGGGCTGGGTGTGGGGTTGAAATATCGTCATTCTGCGCATGCGCGGTGGACAAAGGGTATGGAAATAGACGTTTTGGGATCTAGGGGAGCCCCTAATGGTCCGATGGAGTCGTATGAGGTATCAATGTGAAGTCTATGTGAGGGGGCATCTGACTGGACTAGTGGCTCGGGCGTTGTCACCATTCTGCGCATGCGCAGACAGGGAATTGTGGGAAAAGGGTATGGAAATAGACGTTTTGGGGTCTTTGTGGGCCACTAATGGTCCGATGGAGTCGTATGGGGTATCAATGTGAAGCCTATGTGAGGGGGCATCTGACTGGACTAGTGGCTCGGGCGTTGTCACCATTCTGTGCACGCGCAGACAGGGAATTGTGGGAAAAGGGTATGGAAATAGACGTTTTGGGATCTAGGGGAGCCCCTAATGGGCCGATAGAGTCGTATGAGGTATCACTGTGAAGCCTATGTGAGGGGGCATCCACCTGGACTAGTGGCTCGGGCGTTGTCAACACTCTGCGCATGCGCAAACAGGGAATTGTGGGAAAAGGGTATGGAAATAGACGTTTTGGGGTCTGGGTGGGCCACTAGTGGCCCTATGGAGTCGTATGAGGTATCCATGTGAAGCATTCGTACAGGAGCATCCACCTGGACTAGTGTCTCGGCCGTTGTCAACATTCTGCGCATGCGCAGACAGGGAATTGTGGGAAAAGGGCATAGAAGTAGACGTTTTGGGGTCTATTTGGGTCCCTAGTGGTCCTATGGAGTCGGGTGAGATATCGTTGTGAAGGATACGTGAGGGGGCATCCGCCTGTACTAGTTTGACGTGGAACTGGCGTCATTCTGCGCATGCGCAGTAGGCAAAGGGTATGGAAATATACGCTTTGGGGTCGAGGTGGGCCACTATTGGTCCTATGGAGACGTATGAGGTATCAATGTGCAGTAGACAAAGGGTATGGAAATAGACGTTTTCGGGTCTTTGTGGGCCACTCGTGGTCCTATGGAGTCGTATGAGATATCCATGTGAAGCATTCGTGAAGACGCATCTGACGGGATGGGTGACACGTGGAACTGACGTCATTCTGCCCATGCGCAGTAGACCAAGGGTATGAAATAGACGTTTTGCGATCTAGGGGAGCCCCTAGTGGGCCGATTGGGTCGAGTGAGGTATCCATGTGAAGCCTATGTGAGGGAGCATCCGCCTGGACTAGCGTCTGGTCCGTGTTTGACATTATGCGCATGCGCAGACAGGGAATTGTGGGAAAAGGGTATGGAAATAGACGTTTTCGGGTCTAGGTTGTCCACTATGGGTCCGATGGAGTCGTATGAGGTCTTATTTTGAAGCTCTCGTGAAGGAGCACCCGACTGGACTCATGGTTCGTCCGTGTTCAAGAGTCTGCACATGCGCAGTCTGGCCGTAGTATAGAAATATACACATGGGCGTGTGTTCGGGGTACTCAACCCCATATGGGTCCATGGTTGTGGTTTGGTGGTGCGGGTTCTGCGCAAGTGGGTGTGACGTCACTTCGGATTTCACTAAAACTACCTCCGAACACAGAAGAGTTCCAATTTTTCCTTAGCCTAGCGTTTATCCATTCTTCCGAAGCATCCATGTATAGAGGAGGATCTCCGACAATATTACCATCTATTTCCCCATGTGAAATGGCCAGTGGGGAACCCTCAGTTTTCCACAGAACAGTATTGGCACGAAAAAAACTTAATAAATATATTAAACTTAATCTATAGGTGTTGGGCGAGTCTCCACTCGCCGTCTTCCTGGTCTTTACCTACACCTCGAACCTCACTTCACTCCACCTGTTGCTGTTGTAACTTGTAACTTCTCGTCAAATGTTGGAATGCCCACTCTTAACCTACACCAAAACATGCACTTGGTCTGTGGGCTGATTTCATTGGCTCTCTATTTTACTGCAGTGATCTTGCATTGTTTTCTAGGCATTGATGTGTTATATTTGATCCCAACCTAGGCCACTGATTGGCTACTTTTCTCAACCCATTCATGGACTGAATCCCCACATGTCCCACATGGGGCATTCATGCTCACACAGAAAACACGCAAGACAGATTTTTGAGATCTCATTTTTTTATTCAGTGAACAACAACAACGTGAGAACAACCACGTGAAATACGAAGCTGCGCATCTGAAAACCCCTCGGCTCTGGGCGCCAGCCATTCATAATGTATTCAATTTGAAGCAAGACTTCAGGAACACCAAGCAGTCAAGTGACAAATATACAGATTATGAAAAAATTTGCCATTAGAAATGGCCTCTAAGGTTTATGTCCAATCAGAGAAGTCGGTATTCATTACATAAGTCTGTTGATGCATCGATGATGTATACCAAATTTTGTCATAGAGCATTTGAAAATTATCAGAGATAGAGATCATTAATGATTTCGCATAAATTAAAGATGGCCGCCCATCCTTCCCACCACTCAGAGAAACTGATGTGGTTATTCATTGCAAGTGTCTTGATACATGGATGCTGTATACCAAGTTTCATATAGAACACTGAAATGGTATCAAAGATATACATTATCAAAGATTTTGCATAAATTAAAGATGGCCACCAAGGTTTCCGCCCAATCAGAAACACCAGAACTGCCATTTATCGTAAGTCTATTGATGCATCGATGATATATGCCAAATTTTACATCGAGCACTCGAACGGTATCAGAGATAGAGATCATTAATGATTTCGCATAAATTAAAGATGGCCGCCCATCCTTCCTGCCACTCAGAGGAACTGATGTGGTTATACATTGCAGGTCTCTTGATACATCGATGCTGTATACCAAGTTTCGTATAGAACACTTGAATGGTATCAAAGATATATATCATTAAAGATTTTGCATAAATTAAAGATGGCCGCCAAGGTTTCCACCGAATCAGGGAAACTGGTTTGGTCATTCCTTTGAAGTTTCTTGATGCATCGATGATCTATACCAAGTTCACACATGTAACAGTGAAATGGTACCTAAGATACACAAGATTAATGATTTCGCATAAATTAAATATGGCCGCCAAAGTTTCCAACCAATCAGGTCCAGATTCAATAGGGTTCTGGGTCATGAGCATATGGATGTGCAGTGCAAGTTTGGTGTGCCTAGGGTAAGTCGTTCTAAAGATATCTTGGTAACGAGAAAGCTGTGATGGTTTCGCATAAATTAAAGATGGCCGCCAAAGTTTCCAACCAATCAGGTCCAGATTCAATAGGGTTCTGCGTCACGCGCATACGGATGTGCACTGCAAGTTTGGTGTGCCTAGGGTAAGTCGTTCTGAAGATATCTTGGTAACGAGAAAGGTGTGACGGACGGACGGACAGACGGACAGACGGACAGACGGACAGACGGACGGACGGACAGACGGACAGACGTACATGACGACGACAATACCCTTCGGCCAAATTTTGGCCGAGGGGTAAAAACTGAAGCCCGGAACAGGGGGCTTTACGTGAAAAAATTTAAGCCCAGAACGGGACTTGTACATTGAAATGAACGGCAGCCCAGTCATATACGAGTACATCTCGGTCCTCGGCCTTGGGGTACTCGTCAAACATGTGGACGATCGTCTGCATGGAATGTCCCCGACATCGATGGTACAGGTAAAACAAGCAATATTGTCCGCACACACTACTGGTCAGGCTTTGCAACGTTTTGGTATTCCAACACCACGTTTCTGTGCCTTGATCCATGAAGTCTGTTAAATCGGAATGCAGGGGTGGTAGGCCGTACGGGTCAAAGTATTCGCCCTGCTCTTCTGTCAAGTACACGGCCACCCAGTGTTGACCGGGTCGATCCATCCGGTCTGTATTCAGCACGTAAGCAGCAGGATACACACGGTCTAATGGGAACACATCTCGGGCGAACACTCCTTGAAAGACCATGCGTGTCCCTGGATCATTCTCCAGCACGGTGCGTATCTGGTCTGTATCCATGTTAGGTAGCAAAGTCACACAGGACGTTACGGCTTTTATCGATTTGAATAATGTTGTCAAACTCAGCGTAGCAAATCACATTGATGGTTTTCGGTAAAAGTGTCCCGAAATGCAGTTCCAAGCGTAAGTTGCCTTTCTTGACGAGACTCAGTTGATGATCGTTGTCTAAGGTGGGGGTCAGATCGAAACAGAACAATGTGTATCCTTTGCCGAAATCGTCTCGACTGATCATATTTCCCTCGTCTTGGTTGATTTGGCCAGTTGCTGTGAAGAGGTTCAGATAGCTCCGGATGTAATTGGCCGTTCCAAAGTTAGGTTGTAAGGGGCGGGCCGGTACCTGTTGGCCATCCACTTGCAGGGCCACGAAATTGATGTTGAACGCTTTTAGGTTGAACGGATTCCTCGGGAGTATCCCATTATAACTGACGTTCTCCACACAGGCTAGGGTTAAACGCTTGGGCAAATCCCCCAGGAACAGGTTTTCTTGATTGACAATCATATTCCCTTTAGGGACGGAAAAGACCTTGGTCTGTACTCGTCGCTGGTTTTTTCTCCAAGGCTCTGATGTGCCCCAACTGTACACTTGGGCTCGGTTTCACTTTGCGTACAAACAGACTGGCCTCTTGGATGACAATGTTAAACTCAAGGTCCTCACTCGGGACCATCAAGGCAAACGCAGGCGTTGCGCGCACTAGTCGTATTTTGACAGGTACTCCATTCAAGAGGTATCGGTCCTGCATGAATAAGTCCGCATGCAGACGTCCCATCATATCGACCGAGTGACTCTCTGCTGTGGCATCCACTCTCTCCGTATAGCCGTCATTATCGGGACTCGCTTCCATATTGCCTGGGGTATCTCGGTAGAACAACGGGGCTGTCAAATACGACTTTTTAGCATCACGCCCATAGGATAATAGTGTTTCGATGTAGGCTCGGTACGGGTACGTGTTTGTTGAGGCGCTCACCAGTTTATCACTGAGGGCTATATCCACTTGCTGGAATAGCGAATGAAGCCAGAGATTCACTGGACCCACGGGTGCATCTTCTTTGAGGACAGACCCATCTTTGTTGGTGATTTTAGCTTTCACATATAGGTACGTATGGGCTAAATCCAGGTAGGTCGTATCTGCGTTGGTGATGGTGAATTCAATGGGGCCTGTGGCTGTAATGCTGGAAAGGGGGAGATGTTCCACCCATTGGCCCTCTTCGGCACTGGTCTGAGTAGGTGGGACGGTCCATAAATCAAATTCACTGTTGGTAGAAGGACACGACTCGGCGTGGATGAAAGCCATATTTAAGAAAAGATATCCTGGGTCTTCGATGTGCGTCGTCGCTGGGTCGGTCGTCGACTGGTGCGTGGTCTCGATGGTGCAGGTCTTTTATTCCCTACGGTGCGTTGTGCTTTGGCGACCAAGACGCCTCCTGCTTCTTTGGCTCGGCGTTTCAGTGCTTCTTTGGGTGCCGCACCGCCCAAGACATCACCCGCGGCTTGCAGTCCACTGCGTACTGCTTGTTTGCCGATCGCTTTGACCCCACGCGTCACCAAGGGGAGGAACGTTTTGACGATGCTCCCGAGTATGTTCCCCAGCCCATGTCCTCGTTGAATGCGTGTACCTGTAAAGACCGGAAAGCTACCCCCGGCCTGTTGGGTATAATAGTCCATATAGCTGCGTGCATCACACTCGTAAGGCACCTTCATTATGCAAAGTGAACCGCTCGGACTTGACGGAAATGAAGTGTCAGCACCACTTTCCCACGCTCGAATGCGATCGGTTGACCGGTGTCGTCTCTTATATCGATGACGATGGAGCTAATATCGGTCTGACTGACCGGTAGATACACGATATGCCTGAAACTGTGGGTGACTTGAGCTCCATACGTGCCTTTCACCGGGCAGACGCGCAGTAGAGATACGTTGCTGTCGCCGACAATGTGTGCATCGACCACGTCCGAGTAGATGTACAGGCCATACATACCACCACGCATGTCTATCGGGATGTGGGCTCTCTCGCCGGTGGGGCCAGCGTACCCCTGTAGATCGAGACCCAGCATTTGCTGTAGGGTAGGACTGAGTTCGACACTCACGTTGGGGCTGAGCGTGAGACTGGCCTTGTCGTTGTGTGCGTTGTAATCGAAGTCCACATGATTTTTGAAGGGGAAAGATTTTATGGGTTGTGAAGTATTCGTGACGTCCCTTAGAGACTTATAATGCATCAGACTTCTCAGTCCACCCATGAACTCCTTGGGGATATCGTATTGACCTTCGGGTAGTTTGAGTCGGGTTTCTTGTCCTTCGTAGGTCACCTCGTACCACACTTCATTGGCTCGCACGTTGTACCACGAGTAAGGGTATTGGATATCCACGAGTCCACATTCCCAGCGTCCAGGTAAATGCAACGGTTGCGGTAACTGGGTCACGTACTTGGTCAAGGTGTTGTCAGGAAACACATCAGCCGAGCTGTTACTGGGTAGGGTGAGGTAAAACATGACGACTGAGCTTTCCTGCTGCTGCTGTTGGTTTTAATACTTCTCCCAGCCATTGGGCGCTAATCGTCGTGATGGTCGCGGTGACTTGGATCTTGGTGGTTGCAGGGGTGGCGTGGTAAAAGGGGTGAAAAAGTAGGTGCCCGCCGTGGTGGTGTTTTTGGGGGGAGACTCCGGTTCCCACTCGGTTTCCAAAGAAGGTTGTGGGCAACTCGGCGATTGCTGGGTCCGCTGCATAAAGGCCCAGCGGTGGGGGTTCCCCACCAATTCCTGTGGTACATGCATGTCTTTCAAGCCTTGAGCGAAGACCTCCCATCCTCGCGGATCCGTGTGCGACCTGCGTTGACGCATCAGGTCATTCACTAAATCCGGCATGTGGGTACCGGGGACCACCTGATTCTGTACCAGGAGTTCACCTTTATCATTCCAAGTCATGTTAGGATTCTGTTTCATTCGTTGTAATACCAGGCCAGCTTGTTTCTTGAACGATGCAGGTACACTCTTCATGACTTCGTCTTCGACCCACTGTGGGGCTGTGGGTGGTACCCCTGGTAATGGTGGCTGTTGGAGCGGTGCTGAGGTCGGTGGTGTGTCGCGTGGTGGCGGTGCTGCTGGGGTAGAGCGGGTTTTGTATTGGTCCATGAACGTCATGTACCGCTGAAGCGTTTCATTGTACTGTTGTACTTTCTCACTGTCGCTTAACCCCGGTCGTTGTAAGATCTGACCCATCTCTTCATCGAGTGTGTTTATCGTCTTCACCGTAGAGGGTACGGGGTACGGTGATTGGAGGTTTTGAAGGAGCCGAGGTTCGACGAGGATCATTTTTTTCGTATGGTTCATTGTCGGCCGAACAGTCCACCCAGTACTGGACCCAACACGGAAGCCGCCAACGGTGCTAAAATGGCTCCGAGAAAGCCGCCTTGCTGTAACACCTTTTTCTTTTGTGTTTGAGCGACTCGCTTCTGGACTAAGGTTCGCAGACCTGTCTTATGCTTGGCCAACTTTGCCTTCTGAGCCGGAGTCAGTGGTACGTTGCCTTTTAAGATATTGAGACCAATCTCACACAGACAGCACACGAGAGCAGGGTCTGCGCCGCGTACAATGGTTCGAACCAAATCGGGTGGGGCCGTCTTCAATACCCGGAGCGTCGGAGCATGCTTCCGTACTCGAGCAGACATCATGTACAACTGATGCTAGAACCCACAACTCCGCCCTTTTTATCTACCTACCTCGTGAATATTGAACAGAGACAAAAGTCAACCATGATGTGGTATTAATTCTTTTATTATCCCCAACATCAAACACACACCCCAGCTGCGGGGGAACCACTGTGGGAGTGTTTACATTATTTTTGCATGTACACGTGGTGGGTCTCTCCAGGAAAGATACCGGTCCGTAGGCGAAGGTGGTCGGGGGTGGCTTGCTTCAGGTCGAAGAGCATATACCCGTGCTGAGGAGTTGTCGCATCTTTAAAGGCTTCCAACGCAAACGCAGTGCGTCCAGGGTACATCTGTCTCGTCAGGTGCAGTACTTGAGTGGTATCTCTCGGGTTTTTGAAGACCACCAGGTAGTGAGCATTTAAGCTGATGTTCCGATGTTCTTTGTTTTTACTGAACAGATTCTGCACAATATAGATGATGCTGAGACGTCGATGATGGCTGCCTTTGATAAACAGTTGGGTGAACCGCGCATCCGTCTCCGCCATGAGATCATCCAGAACCACCAATGTGTCCGGTTCCAAATCGGCCAGGTTGGGTAGCCCTTCCACGAACGTGATGTGGGGCATTGCTGCATACGCCGCCTGCGATTCTCCGTAACACCACACGACTCGGGCAATGGGTGGAGTAATCATGCTGTCGGCGTGTTCGAGGAGCTTCCTGACGAAGTGCGTTTTGCCGGGACCCGTCGGTCCTGCGATGACGCAGGTGAAGGGATGTTGCCACCGAGGGTCCATGGTTGGAGGTGTATCCGCTGTCGTGGTAACCCACTCTTGTAAATTTGGTACGAGTGAACTGCGGTCGTCGGTGCGTCGAGCTCCGGTACCGTTGTCGATGGGCGTTCACTGTGAGTGATGAAATCCGGTGGATTTTCAGACGTAGTGGGTGCACTTGGTGTAGGTGTTGACTCTATACTCGCTGTAGCCTGTACACGTGATGTGGTGGTGATGACTGGGCTCGTTTCGGTCACGGGATTGACTGGTGCTATCTGTAGACTGTTTTGACTGGCGGCTGGTGGTTGTGTCTTTGGTGGGATGAGTAGAGTGCTGAGATAGGCTACGTCGTAAAACACACCTCCGTACAACACACTCAGCAGGGTTAGCAATATCACTACAAAGCCCACTTGTGCTTTGCGCCTTTTGGGCGACGCTGTGTTCAGAGACGGTTGCACTGTGTTCATGGTCGAACGTGGAATGAAGGATGATGGCGGTGGTGTCTGGTTTTATAGTCGTTTCACCTGGTTGGCCGCGACCCATGAATTGAAGGAACTGGGCCAGCCATGCCATTTGACGAAATAAAATGGGATGCCACGTCGACGTTCGGTTTTTACGATGCGTTCCACCGTATAGTAGTCTTGCTTTGTTTTTACGACAGGTTGTAATTCCAGCTCGTAAAACGTCCCAAGCAACGGTTCCCCTTGAAGATCTTCCAGTTCATAGACTCGCTGCTGTCCGGGTAGGCGCCGTTTAATCAGGAAGTGCTCCTCGCTCCAGTTGGGCAAGTAACTTTTCTCGAACTTGCCCTTGACTTTACTGATCCGTACAGGGTCCCCGACCTTGAACTCCTTCTTCGACATACGCTGCGATTGTATGGGGTACAAGACTCGCCGGACTTGGGCTTCATTGCTTTGGGTCACGGTAATGGGGGCTCTCTGTATACTTCGGTGATAGGTTCGATTGTAACCACTGACAAGTTTCGGGAGAACATCGATGTACCGCCTTGTATTCTTATAGGTGAAATATTTATACATGCGGCCTTTGAAAGTCCTGTTGAAGCTTTCCACAACAGAAGCCTTGGTCTCGTTGTAGGTGTGAAAGAAGAAGACCTTCTGTTTCTTGAGAAAGGCTTGGAACGGTCTGTTGAGGAATTCCGTGCCTTCGTCGGTTTGCAAATACAAGGGTTTGCGGCCGGTCTTGAAGATGTCCTTGAACGCCGCTATGAGATTCGCCCCCGTTTTCGTCCGGATGGGTACCACCCACGCATACTTTGACAGGATATCGATGCACGTCAAGATATACCGATTCCCATCATTGTGTTTGGCAAAGGCACTCATATCGACCAAATCCGCTTGCCATTGGGCATCTAGTCCTCCCACGATGACCCGGTTCCGTAGAAAATGGCGGCGGGCAGCTCGATGTAAGGTATAGGTGTCTTGTTTTTTTAACCAATCTCGAACTTTTGCCCGTTGTATCCCCTGGGGCTTGGCCGCTCGATAGAGAGCCGACAATGCACTATAGGCCGCCGGACTGTCGGGACGGTAGTATAAGTTATCCAACACCTTCTCCCAGCGCTTCATGGTGACAAAATGATAATGGACCCGGAGAGTATGGTTTATTTATAGCGAAGTCTGATGTTCGGGTTCTACCAACGTTGTATATATCCTAGGTTGACTGAGTCTAGCCGGATAATCAATGGCATCGTCGTCTGGTTCATTGCTAGAAATTTGTTCATTGGGTTCAACCAGCGCGTCCTCAATAGCACGAGACCATCCCAACTGAACAGCTGACCGCTCGTCCGGTGTAAACAGCTGGTCCACAATAGGCACCACTTTCTCCAAGGCCGTCCAAAGATCGGGGTCTAGGGTGAAGCTTTGCGTAGGATCGTGGTAACGCCCCAGACGTGCAAAGAAGGGTCCACGGTGTACGTAGTTGGCGTTCTCGATGTGGATTAGGTCTCCGTCGAGCTCACCGCTCAACACCCGTTTAAATTTGGTCCAGCCATCACGGTGTAGGGTAACGGTAGTCGATACGGTCTCAGGGTCCGACCAGGAAACTTGACGGTCTCCCACGATGGTGACTTTATCCTCATAGACGTGTAATCCCACCTCAGATGTGAGGGGAAGAATGGCTCATAGGACTGGTGACATGGTTGACGAAATGCCGAATGACGCACACGCTGACTGTCTCTCGTATTTATGGTGAAGTCCCACTGTCACTACCACAGCGTTAGGGTCAATAGGGCAAAAACCATGACGTGGCCAACGAGCCGTCGGTGGTTCCGGTGTGAGCGCTTGTGGTCCATAGCCCGGGCATCAAGGATGGCTGTCATTGTCCAGTAGTGGTGGGTGATAGCACACCCCTCCATCGAGTCCACTCTGTTGAGGACCGCTTCTGTGAACTCTTTTAGGATCTGGCGTCGCCCCTCGTTGTCGTCGCCATCTGCTAACATGGATCGAACCACTGCTCGGTAACCCGTGAGTGAATTAACCACGGTTGCATGCTGTAAAACGCGAGCCGCATAGGGATAGGTGTCCGTCATGGCTCTGCAACCGTAGGAATGGAGGTGTGGGATCCAGAGCAGTGTGTTTTATAGACCCTGTCACACATGCGCGCCTATACGTAGCTCTACGGCATACATGCATTCCATACAGGCGGTGGGAAACCCGGATGTTGAAAGTACATGCATAATGTCTAAGGAAAAATTGGAACTCTTCTGTGTTCGGAGGTAGTTTTAGTGAAACCCGAAGTGACGTCACACCCACTTGCGCAGAACCCGCATCACCAAACCACAACCATGGACCCATATGGAGTTGAGTACCCCAAACACACGCCCATGTGTATATTTCTATAATACGACCAGACTGCGCATGCGCAGACTCTTGAACACGGACGAACCATGAGTCCAGTCGGGTGCTCCTTCACGAGAGCTTCAAAATAAGACCTCATACGACTCCAACGGACCCATAGTGGACAACCTAGACCCGAAAACGTCTATTTCCATACCCTTTTCCCACAATTCCCTGTCTGCGCATGCGCATAATGTCAAACACGGACCAGACGCTAGCTCAGGCGGATGCTCCCTCACATAGGCTTCACATGGATACCTCACTCGACCCAATCGGCCCACTAGGGGCTCCCCTAGATCCCAAAACGTCTATTTTCATACCCTTGGTCTACTGCGCATGCGCAGAATGACGTCAGTTCCACGTGTCACCCACCCCGTCAGATGCGTCTTCACGAATGCTTCACATGGATATCTCATACGACGCCATAGGACCACGAGTGGCCCACCTCGACCCCAAAACGTCTATTTCCATACCCTTTTCCCAAAATTCTCTGTCTGCACATGCGCAGAATGGTGACAACGCCCGAGCCACTAGTCCAGTCAGATGCCCCCTCACATAGGCTTCACATTGATACCTCATACGACTCCATCGGACCATTAGGGGCGCCCCTAGATCCCAAAACGTCTATTTCCATACCCTTTGTCCACCGCGCATGCGCAGAATGACGATATTTCAACCCCACACCCAGCCCATCAGATGCCCCTTCACGAATGCTTCACTTTGATATCTCACTCGATCCAATCGGACCATTAGTGGCTCCCCTAGCTCCAAAACGTCTATTTCCATACCCTTTGTCCACCGCGCATGCCACCGCGCATGCCACCGCGCATACCCCATACAGCCATTTTCTCGTATAGATTTAATATGCAAATGTTCGATTCAGGGAAGATAACCCGGCATTTGCCAAAAACCACAAAAGTGCATCAAGAGTTACCTCCCTTTTGCGGGGGAGCTCTCTTGAGCTGGTGGCGCCCCCTGTCGGATGGTTTAGGGAAATCAAGAGTTACCCCTCAAGTTTAAGTGCAAAGAGGTCAATGGGACCGTTTTCACGCTTATACTACTACTAATGTCCAATGCACGCGTTAAATTACAGTCACTCTTGTTTCCAGCGATCAGTGGTGCATGTTCGGTACGTTGAACAGTTCTATCTCCATTTCTGTGTGGCTGAGTGACTGATTCAAATAACAACGATCCACTGGATAACCTATCCCCGGGTCCCCAAGCTCCGAGAATCAATGCAGGCTGCGCTCGGCAATATCCGTTTGATTCGGTACTCCAGCTACTCGGGAGTTGTCAAGATACAGTTGTCAATGCCCCCAACTGTCAAATAATGTGAAAACTCCGCTCCTTGGAATAAAAACATTTTGACAAGTGGACCCTGTTTTCCGGATGTTAAAAAGCCATTTCAAATTGTAAAAGCTGTTACAGTGCATCAGTTCAATAATTTAAAATTCAACACAAAATATTCTGGATAACCGATCAAGCTCGAAAAGTTGGAAGTATCTCCAACGAAACGTCAGCTCCACAGCAATAACGATGTTGTCGTCCATACATTAGCATTGCGTTATACGCCGAATTCTAAATGCCTATTAAAGAGAAAAAATAAGTAAAACTGCCCAGAAAACTAATTTAATTCGAGAAAATTAGGATGCGCTGTTCTGTGAAATACACAGAACTCACAGCCTGAAGATCTCACAGCAGCTCAACGATCTCACTGAGCAGAGTGAGATGATAGCCGTATCTCGCACCCAGACAGAGAGGAAGACGCAACCACTCTTCCACGAGGAGGTGGGGGAGGGGGGGGGGGCATCTTCGCATGTCCAAGTCCAACACTGCATTTGTTGGAATGAAAGAACGTTAGTGTAGTATTTTACTTCAAATGTGTGACGATGGGGGGAGGGGGGTAATGGGTACTTCAACCCTCTCAGATCAAATGACAGCATTATCTCACAGAGGAGGTTGGGACGCCAACCTTGGCCTATCTCTTATAGGAATGGAGACAACAACATATCGCACTTTAGGGGAGGTGATCCGGGGAGGGTGATCCAACACGGGAGTAGTATAGTAAGTGGATATTCGGTCAGGTTTTGCCGGGGGAGATAACTCTTGGGGAGATGACGGGGAGTCCCGACAGGTGGCGCCACCAGCTCAAGAGACCAAAAACTACCTCCAACACAAGACAGCTCCCTGACTCCATCGGGTGTGACCTTGGAGCGGGGAGGGTCGAAAAAAATACCTGAAACCATGGGAAGGAAGACTTATAGTAATAAACATAATCTATAGGAGTTGGACGATGTTATTAGGACGCGTCTAGCATCCGTGCGACCCGAGGGTCGAGCGTTTATTGTCCAGTACATCTTCGCAAAGATCAATAAACAAAAATGGCGGCTCCGCTTGCTGTGGGGACGCCCTTTCGACATCACGGCATCGATGGTGCTGCCCACTAGAGGCATAATGGATGTATGTAAATTTTCTCCAGATATAAAATACGGAACACGGACTTTACCCTACAATATACTCCTATCGACTCTATCCCAAAGGGGTAATATCGCTCCCCCGGGCTTATCGGGGCCTGCCTATCCAGTCAATCGGGTGTTTTCACAGAAAAAAAACAACAAGTAAATAAAAATAAAACAAAAAACGGAATACGGACTTCTACACTTCGAAAATGCCTGTCTGGGGTATTGGGGGGGGGGTCATTTTTTGTGGGTTTTACTATGGGTTGTTTGGTCTCTTCTCGTCTCGCCAGGAAAAACACGATGAGAAGGGTGTCGAAGCGAAACGGTGAAATTTTTTGAAAAGTACCGGGTAGATCTGTATATAGCCCCGTACTGACTATGGGGGGTATAGGTCCAACCTGGGATTTTTTTTGTGGGTTTTACTATGGGTTGTTTGGTCTTGTTTTTCTCGTCTCGCCAAGAAAAACACGATGTGAGGGGTCTCGGAGGTAAGCGGTGAAATTTTTCGAAAAGTACCTGTATATAGTCCCATATAGCCCCATACTGGCTATGGGGGTATAGTGGCGGGGTGGTCAATTTGTTTTTGGGTTTTACTATGGGTTGTGGGGTCTCGTTTTTCTCGTCTCGCCAAGAAAATCACAATGGGAAGGATATCGAAGCGAAACGGTGAAATTTTTCGAAAAATACCGGGTAGGTCTGCATATAGGCCCATATAGCTCCATACTGGCTATGGGGGAAGGGGTGGTCAATTTTTTTTGTGGGTGTTACTATGGGTTATGGGGTCTCGTTTTTCTCGTCTCGCCAAGAAAATCACAATGGGAAGGGTCTCGAAACTAAACGGTGAAATTTTTGGAAAAGTGCCGGGTGGATCTGTATATAGGCCCATATAGTCCCATACAGGCTATGGGGTATAGGTCCAACCTGGGAAATTTTTTGGTGGGTTTTACTATGGGTTGTGGGGTCTTGTTTTTCTCGTCTCGCCAAGAAAAACACGATGGGAGGGGTCCCGGAGCGATGCGGTGAAATTTTTCGAAAAGTAGTGTATATAGGTCCATATAGGCCCACTGGCTATGGGGGAAGGGGATAGGTCCATACTGGGTGTATGGTGTCGTATGAGGTATTATTTTGAAGCTCTCATGGAGGAGCAGCCGACTGGACTAATGGTTCGTCCGTTTTCAATGTTCTGCGCATGCGCAGTCTGGCCGTAGTATAGAAAGCAGGCATTTTGAGGGGGTATGTGGGGGTGTGTTTGGGGTAGGGATGGACCGCTATGGGTCCGAATGGGTCGTGGAAGGTGTCAAAGTGAAGCTTGTGTGGGGTAGAGTCAGAATGACGTATTTTTGAGTGCAAGTCGCGTCAATCTGCGCATGCGCAGTTGGTTGTAGTAAGTAAAGTGGCCATTTTGGGACAGTGCAGGACGGTATTTGGTGAAGTGATGGACCATCCTTGGTCCGAATGCGTCCTGGGAGGTGTCATTTTGTAGCTCTCGGAGTGTAGACCCCGATCTGAGGGATGTCCATATCATCTGTCATGTCATCGATGACGTCATCAGTACGAGTAGTAGCGAAAGTGGACATTTTGGGGCAGTGAAGGAAGGTATTTGGTGTAGAGATGGACCATCCTTGGTCCGAATGCGTCGTGGGAGGTGTCATGTTGTAGCTCTCGTGGTGTACATCCCGATTTGAGGGATGTTCACTTCATCGTCATCAGTAGGAGTAGTAGCCAAAGTGGGCGTTTTTGGGGGTGTGTGGAGGTGTGTTCGGGGTAGAGGGACTATCCTTGGTCCGAATGCGTCGTGGGGGGTGTCATTTTGTAGCTCTCTGGGTATAGACCCCGATTTGAGGAATGCCCGTGTCATCTGTGACGTCATCAGTACGAGTAGTAGCCAAAGTGGGCATTTTGGGGCAGTGAAGAAAGGTATTTGGTGTAGAGAGGGACCATCCTTGGTCCGAAAGCGTCGTGGGGGGGTGTCATTTTGTAGCTCTCGGGGTATAGGTCCCGATTTGAGGGATGTCCGCGACATCTGTGACGTCATCGGTGACGTCATCAGTAGGAGTAGTAGCCAAAGTGGGCATTTTGGGGCAGTGAAGGAAGGATTAGTAGTATAAAAGCGCATTTCGAGCCTTTTTGACCTAGCGGCGCAAGGCGCAATCAGTGTATGCGCGCGTGTGTGTGAGTGAGTGAATGAGTGAGTGAGTGAGTGAGTGAGTGAGTGAGGCGTGCACAACGACCTTGAGGCGTCCCCAACGCCCGTCTTAGCACATCGACGCACTAACGACGTTGAGTGAGTGAGTGAGTGAGTGAGTGAGTGAGTGAGTGGGATCCGACAAGACTAATGTATCGTCCGTTTTCATAATTTTGCGCATGCGCAGTCTGGCCGTAGTATAGAAAGCAGGCATTTTGTGGATTCGTGGAGGTTTGTTGATTGGGACCATCCCTGGTCAAATGGACCGTGTGGGGTATCAGTGTGAAGTCCTCGTGGGTCAGACTGGCTTGTTTTCATTGGAACTCGCGCCAATCTGTGCATGCGCAGTTGGCCAGTGGGTTTTTCCCGTCGTTCCTTCGTCTTCCATCCGAGTACTGTGGTTTTACATCCGGGTTTTTCCATGTTTACTGTCACGTCACCGGAAGCGGAAGTTGTCACAAGACAGGTGGCGCCCCAACGCCCGGTGGTGGTGGTAGCACCCGTGGGTTGGAGCTCGGAGCTCGGAGCTCCGGAGCGGGTGTCAACGCCCGGTGATGGTGGTGGGAGCTCCCGTGTGGCAGAGCAATTGGATCGGAGCTCTTGGAGCTCAGAGCTCGGAAGTGACGTCATCGTTTTACATCCGGATCCTCATCTTACATCCGAGTTTTTCCATGTTTACTGTCACGTGACCGGAACCGGAAGTTGTCACAAGACAGGTGGCGCCCCTCGGAGCTCTTGCATATAAACACGACACGCATCACACACACACACACATACCTGGTGCACCCTGTACCCTATAGCCCGTAGGGCATAGGGTACACCAGGATACGGAGTTCCGGAGCTCCGAGCTCTGCCACACGGGAGCTCCCACCACCACCACCGGGCGTTGACGCCCGCTCCGGAGCTCCGAGCTCCAAGAGCTCCGGAGCTTCAAGAGCTCCGAGCTCCACCCCACGGGAGCTACCACCACCACCGGGCGTTGGGGCGCCACCTGTCTTGTGACAGCTTCCGCTTCCGGTGACGTGACAGTAAACATAGAAAAACCCGGATGTAAGATGAGGACCCGGATGTAAAACCACAGTACCCGGATGGAAGACTTCCAATGAAAACAAGCCAGTCACTGTCTGACCCACGAGAGCGTCACACTGATACCCCACACGGTCCATTTGACCAGGGATGGTCCCTCAATCACTCAACAAACCTCTACGAATCCACAAAATGCCTGCTTTCTATACTACGGCCAGACTACGCATGCGCAAACTTATGAAAACGGACAATACATTAGTCCTATCTGATCCCACTCACTCACTCACCTTCGTTAGTGCGTCCATACGTTAAAA
The DNA here is from genome assembly GCA_036873755.1 of Hanleya hanleyi. Classification (NCBI taxonomy): domain Eukaryota; kingdom Metazoa; phylum Mollusca; class Polyplacophora; order Lepidopleurida; family Hanleyidae; genus Hanleya; species Hanleya hanleyi. The sequence continues at coordinate 68,670 of JAVTVY010020279.1, forward strand.
CGGGCGATGGAGACGCCTCACGGGCGTTGTGCACGCCTCACTCACTCACTCACTCACTCACACTCACTCACACTCGCGCGCGCATACACTCATTGCCGCTAGGTCAAAAGGGCTCGAAATGCGCTTTATACTACTAATCCTTCCTTCACTACCCCAAAATGCCCACTTTCGCTACTACTCGTACTGATGACGTCACCGATGACGTCACAGATGCTGTGGACATCTCTCAAATCGTGGTCTACACCCCGAGAGCTACAAGATGAAACCCCCCACGACGCATTCGGACCAAGGATGGTCCATCTCTACCCCAAATACCTTCCTTCACTTCGCCAAAATGCCCACTTTCGCTACTACTCCTACTGATGACGTCACAGTTGACGTGAACATCCCTCAAATCGGGTTGCACACTCCGAGAACTACAAAATGACACCTTCCACGACGCAATCGGACCAAAGGTGGCCCTCTCTACCCCAAACACACCTCCACACACCCCCAAAATGCCCACTTTGGCTACTACTCCTACTGATGACATCACCGATGACGTCACACATGACACGGACATCCCTCAAATTGGGGTCTATACCCCGAGAGCTACAATATGACACCCCCCACGACGCATTCGGGCAAAGGATGGTCCCTCTCTACACCAAATACCTTCCTTCACTGCCCCAAAATGCCGACTTTGGCTATACTACTCGTACTGATGACGTCACCGACGACGCCACAGATGACGCGGACATCCCTCCAATCGCGGTCTATACTCCGAGAGTTACAAAATGACACCCCCACGACGCATTCGGACCAACGATGGTCCCTCTCTACCCCAAACACACCTCAACACACCCCCAAAATGCCCACTTTGGCTACTACTCCTACTGATGACATCACCGATGACGTCACACATGACGCGGACATCCCTCACCTCGGGGTCTATACCCCGAGAGCTACAAAATGACACACACCACGACGCATTCGGGCAAAGGATGGTCCCTCTCTACACCAAATACCTTCCTTCACTGCCCCAAAATGCCCACTTTGGCTACTACTCCTACTGACGACGTCACCAACGACGTCACAGATGACATGAACATCCTTCAAATCGGGATGTACACCCCGAGAGCTACAACATGACACCTCCCACGACGCATTCGGACAAAGGATGGTCCATCGCTATACCAAATACCTTCCTTCACTGCCCCAAAATGTCCACATTCGCTACTACTCGTACTGATGACGTCACCGATGACGTCACAGATGATATGGACATCCCGCAAATCGGGGTGTACACCCCGAGAGCTACAAAATGACACCTCCCAGGACGCATTCGGACTAAGGATGGTCCATCTCTACACCAAATACCTTCCTGCACTGCCCCAAATTGGTCACTTTACTTACTACAACCAGCTGCGCATGCATTGAAAACTCGGGTTCTATACCCCGACGAACCATTAGTCCAGTCGGATGCTCCTCCACGAGACCTTCAAAATAAGACCTCATAAGAAACCATAGGATCATTAGGGGCTCACCTAGACCCCAAAACGTCCACCCAGTATGGACCTATCCCCCTCCCCCATAGCCAGTAGGCCTATATAATATGGACCTATATACACACCTACCCGGTACTTTTCGAAAAATTTCACTTCTTCGCTCCGGGACCCCTCCCATCGTGTTTTTCTTGGCGAGACGAGAAAAACGAGACCCCACAACCCATAGTAAAACCCACAAAAAAAATCCCAGGTTGGACCTATACCCCCATAGCCAGTATGGGACTATATGGGCCTATATACAGATCCACCCGGTACTTTTCGAAAAATTTCACCGTTTAGCTCCGAGACCCTTCCCATTGTAATTCTCTTGGCGAGACGAGAAAAACGAGACCCCACAACCCATAGTAACACCCACAAAATGTTTTGACCACCCCTCCCTCCATAGCCAGTATGGAGCTATATGGGCCTATATACAGACCTACCCGGTACTTTTCGAAAAATTTCACCGTTTCGCTTCGAGACCCTTCCCATTTTGATTTTCTTGGCGAGACGAGAAAAACAAGACCCCACAACTCATAGTAAAAGCCACAAAAAATTGACCACTCCGTCACTATACCCCCATAGCCAGTATGGGGCTATATGGGACTATATACAGATCTACCCGGTACTTTTCGGAAAATTTCACCGCTTACCTCCGGGATCCCTCCCATCGTGTTTTTCTTGGCGAGACGAGAAAAACAAATCCAAAGAACCCATAATAAAACCCACAAAAAATTTCTCAGGTTGGACCTTGGGATAGAGTCGATAGGAGTATATTGTATGGTAAAGTCCGTGTTCCGTATTTTATACCTGGATAAATTTTACATACATCCATTATGCCTCTAGAGGGCAGCACCATCGATGCCGTGATGTCGAAAGGGCGTCACCACAGCAAGCGGAGCCGCCATTTTTGTTTGTTGATCTTTGCGAAGCAACCACCTCGCTGGGGGTCTAATAACACCCCAGCCACCAGTCAGATTTTTGGACCGGATTCGGGGCCTTCGCGCACATCGCCGGAAGTGACATCATATATAGTAAAATAGATGTTTACCGAACATTTCGATTACTTTTCAAGTCTGCATAATACCTCTGTTGACATAGCGTTAAAAAGAATTATCTAGAGATTATTTCCCCTGTTTATCTGGACAGAGCATATGAAAAGTAGTTCGCTCATGTGCAACACTGAAGGAGTTGTTCAGCCGGATTCAAACTGAACCGTGCGTTAGTTTGTTTTCCCCTATACGTCATAGCAACGTAGTAAAGGTCAACTTCCGCTATTGGAGGCAGGAATGGTAAATGAGCCTGCGAAATGGAGCAGGTGCTGTGGGGAGGATGTTTGCGAAGATGT